>JBAMJV010003288.1:42500-161319 GCA_037951105.1 Echinarachnius parma
ACTAGTGAAATTATGGATTCCTCGGTGACAGAAAAAGCACTATGTTCTTCGGGTCTACGACCCTCAGAACATAGTGCTTTTCCTGTCACCTCGGAATCCATAATTTCAACTAGAGGCTCTCAGTGCATGGTATATTTGTTTATTATTGATTGAACATACGGGCGCCTTGCCCTGAAATTGATACGTAGATATGAGCGTTGTAGCAAGAAGGTGGCTATGTTCTACCGTGGGTTGGGATCAGCCGTTGGGGGCCGGTTTGGTCGGGGTAGTGTCATGGCGACGTATCGTACGCTGGTTCGGCAGGCGGGCCGCACCAGTGTTCCGTTGATTGGTTGAGTGCCCGTGTGCACCGGCCAATAGACGCGGTCCGTTGCTGACCTATCAGGAACGCACTCGCTCATGCGAGAGTGTGTTTTGGAGCCACGGTAGAGCATAAAAACCGAGTGTCTACATTAGATTATATCATTTGACAAAGTATTGCAGCGGCATACGAAACGTCATGATCTTTTAGATTCCTAGTTTGACCATACATTGCGAGACAAACGAATATCACTAGCGATATTATTTCCGATAGTAACTATTATGATCCACATTATTTCATTGTACTGTAATTTTTTTTAATTTTCAGGGCCTACATCATTGTGGAGAAAAGCCAGTCCAAAGTGACAGACAGGCACATGGTCGAGTGGTCTTAGGGATTCAGGGGTTTTATATTGAAGATTTAGTGAAGATGTTAAAGTTCTGTAGACTATTCATTACTTCTTTTAATTGTTAGTTCATCAGTGAATTTTGTAAATTCTTTCTCTTTTTAGACCATACATCATCCTGGAAAAAGGCCAGCCCAAAGTTACGGACAGGCAAATGATTGTGTTGTCTCGGGGGTTCCATAGCTTTGAAGGCTTTTCAAATTGTTTGTGAATGACCAATTACATGTAGCTATAATTATCTAACTAAATAATTGATATTATCATATATCATCATGGAGAAAAACCAGCCCAATGTGACGGAGTTTTGAGGACTTGTAGTTTGCTGTTGAACAATCAAATGTCATATTGAAGATGTTCAAGATCTTAAGACTATTTATTACTTCATTAAATTTCTATTCAATTTCAATTTCATCATGCGAGATTGTGATGTTGGGAGCCATGGTAGAGCATAAAAGCCGAGTGTCTACATTCGATATTATCATTTGACAAAGTATTGCAGTAGCATACGAAACGTCATGATCGTTTAGATTCCTAGTTTGACATTGCGAGACAAACGAATATCATTAGCGATATTATTTCCGATACTATATCCGCAATGGATTATATATTTACTATTACATAGATATAGTTATAAATTATACATTTGGTGTGGTATAACAGCGGATGTGGGGGATCTGCAAAGGATATTAATTTAAATCCTGTTGAGGCAAATCCCTTTGTTGACTGCAATGAAGAGAACAGATGAACGAACAAATGATTTGAATTGTTAGTTTACAAGTGAATTTTGTAAATTCATTCTCTAATATTAGACCATATATCATCGTTGAGAAGGGCCAGCCCAAAGTGATGGATAAACACATGATAGAGATGTCCCAGGGATTCAGAAGCTTTGAGGACTTTCTCCGAGAGGGGCTTGTGGAATATCTGGATGTGAATGAGGAGAACGACTCCCTGGTCGCGCTCTATGAATCTCACATCAACAGGTTAGAGATGAATTTATAGATCAATAAAGTGTGTGGTTTGTAAATTGTTTCTACTTGTAATTTGATGATTGATTGATTGATTTTGGATTAATTGACTGATGCATTGGTTGATCGATTGATTGATTGATTGATTGATTGAGTTGTCTCAGGGTTCGGGAGTTTTGAGGACTTTCTCCGAGAGGGGCTTGTGGAATATCTGGATGTGAATGAGGAAAACGACTCGCTGGTCGCGCTCTACGAATCTCACATCAACAGGTAAGATATGATGATGATTGATTGATTGATTGATTGATTGATTGATTGATTGATTGATTGATTGATTGGTTTGTTGATTAGTTGATTGATTGACTGATTGATTGATTGATTGATTGATTGATTGATTGATGGATTGATTGATTGATTGATTGATTGATTGATTGATTGATTGATTGATTGATTGATTAATTGCTTCATTAATTAAACTCTTTTTTTTACTTATTACTTGATTGTTTGCTTAATTAATTTCTTCATTCATTGCAGTGAGACAACTCATCTTGAGATCGAGCCGTTCACCATTCTGGGTGTGTGCGCAGGCTTGATCCCCTACCCCCACCACAACCAATCACCCAGGAACACATACCAGTGCGCTATGGGCAAACAGGCTATGGGTAAGTGTTGAAGTTTGACGTTTGATAAGAGTTATAGCCATGACTTGAATCTTGGGTGTCACTTTATTTGGTTTTATAATTGAGGATGGGCAAGAATATATCAAGGCGCAGACGATGTGCAAGATATATACCACTGCACAGTTTCATGCACCAAATAAAACATAGCCCCATGAAATGCAATACCTCAACAATATAAGCAGTCAAAATCCATTTTCTTGGCTACAAGATACAGCACATTTACAGATTATTTACACATCTTTTTCATTTGACATTTTACAGGTACCATAGCCTACAACCAGCGGAATCGCATAGACACCCTCATGTACCTATTGGTCTATCCGATGGCACCACTCGTCAAATCCAAGACCATTGATCTGATCGGGTTCGACAAGATTCCGGCGGGTCAGAACGCAATCGTTGCTGTGATGAGTTTCAGTGGGTACGACATAGAGGACGCTCTCATCCTGAACAAGGCTTCGGTTGACAGAGGTAAGAATTCTTCACACTAGATCAAATAAAAGAGTCTCCTAATTAAACACAATCTTAATCAGAATAGACAAGATTTGTGTGGGTCAGAACGCAATTGTTGCCGTGATGAGTTTCAGTGGATACGACGTAGAAGACGCCCTCATTCTGAACAAGGCTTCGGTTGACAGAGGTAAGAATTGTTCGCACCGAGTACTGTCTTGATTATGAAACTCGCTCTTAACCCGTTCAGGACTGGTCCCAAAAATATTCAGGCTTTGGTCTATGGAGAATACAATGTGGTAGCAAAATCAGTCCATCCTGAACGGGCTAATTGGAATAAACAAGATTTTTTTCTGTGAGTCAGAACACAATTGTTGTCTGTCATGGGTTTCAATGGTTATGACATAGAGGATGCTCTCATCTTGAACAAGTCTTCGGTTGACAGAGGTAAGGCTTGTTCACACTCAATGTTAATTCAACATTTGTATCTTTATTGGGTCTAAATAAATACAAAATCTGAATTGAGTTAAAAAAAGATTCCTGCAGGTCAGAACGCAATAGTTGCCCTCATGAATTTGAGTGGTTATGACATAGAAGATGCTCTCTTTCTAAACAAGGCTTATTTTCACCAAGTGCATGCTGAAGCACTATGCAAACCTGGACCTAAGCTTGATGCAGTAGCCGCTTTTCTCATTTTCCTTTAATAGGTGGTCACTATAAACAAGTTTGACTGTACTTTATTATGGAACCTGTCTATCTATAGATGTCAGCGGTCTACAGTGGCCACTTTTCTCATTTTCTTAAGTGTTTACTATACACAGGTTTGAATGTTATTCAATCAAAAGGTGCTAAAAAGGCCAAAACAAAGAGTAACAAATCACTAATTTCTGTTGTTCTACACTTCAGGGTTTGGTCGATGTCTTGTGTACCGCAACACCAAGTGCATGCTGAAGCGCTACGCCAACCAGTCCTTTGACCGCCTGATGGGACCCAAGCTTGATGCGGTGTCACGGCAACCGATATGGAGGCACAAAATACTGGACGCCGATGGAGTTTGTGCACCAGGTATGCTATTTTCTCCTTTGTTTTGTATTTCTTCCATTGTCGATTATAAAGTTTCTGTATAAATGCGAGAGGTAAGTAGTGATAACAAGAGCACTGACGACAAGCAGAGGCATGTTTCACAAAGATTCTATGTTGGACATACAAATTATGGTAAGCCTTTTGTAGCCTTGGAATAAAAGATATTCAAAAGCAAAAAATCAAGTATTTTAGACTTTTCTCACATATTGCATCAAGAACATAAAATCTCCTTGATAATATATACAAAATTTTGTATATTTATGATTTGAATCTACATTTTATGCCTCTTACAAAAACTTTAACAATTTTTCAAAAAAACAACTAATTGCTTTCCATAGTTTAAGTCCAACTTAGAGTTAAACTCAACTTAGGACATTTGTGAAACATCCCCAGGAGTAAGTGGAGAAGAAAATTTAATCAAATATAACAATTATGAAATCAGGTATAAAAATATAGTGTTTGGTCATGTGGATTGATTACAGAGGGTCTAATGATTATAAGGGCAATTTGCATGATACAATATTAATGTTTATGATGATCTGGATCTGGATAAAATACTCTGATAACCTCACTTGGGCATCACTCAAAACGATTAATGATGATGATCAATGTTGATCTAATACTGATACATGTAAATGATTTTATGATAGAGATGGACACTGATGGTACTGATTATTGTGATAATGATAAATACAATGAAGATAGAAATAGTAGTGTAAATGAAGATGATTGTTAGTATGGTGAAGATAAAGGTAGTAACTAATACTATGGAACAAAATATATTATGTCTATTTCAGGAGAGAGAGTGACCAACAAGCAAGTGCTCCTAAACAAGTCCATGCCCGTCGTCAACATGAACCCCCTTCAGGCCAGTCCCAACAACCAGGCCCAGCAACAGGAGTACAGAGAGGTTCCCGTCACGTAAGTTCCTGGACTACTCATGTAGACCTAGTCTCATGATACTAGTAGTAGTAATGGTGGTGGTGATAGTGATGGTAAGGGTGATGATGACCATGATAGTGATGCAATGATGATGATGCAATGATGATGATGATGATGATGATGACGATGATGATGATGATGATGATTATGATGATGATGGTTATGATGATGATGACAATGAAGATGAAGATGATGACGATGGTGATGATGATGATGACAATGAAGATGATGATAATGATGACGATGATAATGATGATGATGATGACAAATGATGACGATTATGATGATGATGACGATGAATTCAAATTGAAAAACTTTTTTTTTTCAATACAGGTATAAGGGCGCTGCAGATTCCTACATTGAGAAGGTGCTAGTGACTTCTAACCCTGAAGAAGCGTTCCTCTTCAAGGTTCTTCTCAGACAGACCAGAAGGCCGGAAATCGGAGACAAGTTCAGTAGTCGGCACGGGCAGAAAGGGTGAGAACCAACACAGTTTCTTACAGCTAGGACTAAGCAGATTAAAATTATAAATTTCATAATTATGCAAATGGGGACTAGATTCTTTAATTTATAAGTTAAAAGGTCTAGTGAGGTCAAATTTGGAAGTAACTTTTTATCCTTCAGGTTTGACCGAAGACAGACAGGGGGCAGATTCAGCAATATACTTACCGTATTTGCCAGTGTATAAACCGCACCGGTGTAATAACTGCACCCCCAATTTTGGGTTGCCATTGAAGATGAAAAAACATTTTATTTTCTATAATGATCAAACTGTGCTGGGAATTATTGCAACATAACTTTGCAACAAACTACATGTATCATGCACTCCCCCCTTATTTTTGGAAACTTTTAGGACACAAAGCAATACAAATAACATACTTGTTTCAGATAAGAGCACAGTTCATAACAGAAAAGCCTATCAAGCTTTGTACTGCACATAAACTGATATCATAGCCATATATGTGGTATTTTCAAGAAATATGATTCTATATCTGTGTGTATTCACTGCTTCCCCCTTTTTGCAAGTCTTTTTTTTTGTATGAACAAAACGTGTGGTTAATACACCAGCAAATACGGTAGATAGTATGAGTATTAGAAACATTGAAAGACATAGAGAAAGGATTCACATAATACAAAATAATGGGAAGAGGTCCCAGAATTCTTGAAGCTACATTTAAAAAGAAAGAAAGATGGTGATGATGATGAAGATATTTCAAAGGGTGTGGCATAATATTTTTAAAAAGTTCTAACTAGTGTCATGAAGAATTAAACAAACTATTTTAGAAGATGGAAGATTCTTTACCTTAAGCCCTCTGCAGACAGAGCCGACTCGACCCGATTTGTCTGGTTTTCATTCCGATCGGCTCAGTTTTCAGTGCCTCGCAACACACATTTTGCCAGTCGAGAGACAGTCGGATGCCAGGTGGGGCCGATTCAACACGATGAATCGGCTCCGACCGACCGGGCCTAACTCTAGCCTGAATGAAAACAGTCCGATCGGGTCGAGTCGGCTCTGTCTGCGCCGGGCTTAAGACTAAGTGATATTAAAGGGTACCATCACCAAAAAATAATATTCTTATTAAAGAAAGGTAACAACTTTAGTATTCCATTCCATTAACAAGTTCACAAAAATATGTTTCCAGAAAAAAAAATATAATTGGAAAATGCATCATCATTCTAAAGCATACGTTCATGCGGTCTGAATTGGAAAGACTAATGTGTGCAGAGCGAACGAATCGCCCGGGAATCTATTGTCTACAAACGTACGCGTGAATAGCATTGGCCCACTCGCAAATGGTTGGCCCGTATGGAACCAGGAAATAGTAGTGGTTCCGTAAGCGGTGGAAATTAATTGCTTTGTTTATGAATTACACAACCCTTTGCAAAATGGGTGGTATCTATTTGATATCACAAAACGGTACCAAAAAATATAATAATGTGTCGTTCTTTGCCTGGTGGTCTCCTTTAATACTATGATCCAGGTGTTTTATGCTATAGCTGGCTTTTTTTCCCCTTGCAGAGTGTGTGGTCTGATCGTTAATCAGGAGGACATGCCATTTGATGAGAGGGGGATCTGTCCAGACATTGTAAGTCATTTGGTTTATTACATCATATTAAATGTTGCTTGTAAGTATCGTTTTCCATGGTGGTGTATATAATACGTGTGGTTTGCGGTTGCACCATGTGAGAGGGGGTGGATTGGTGAGTCCTGAAAAGGACTATGGTAGTCCTAGAAAGGACTGTTGGTGTAGTCCTGAAAAGGACTGTTGGTGTAGTCCTGAAAAGGACTGTTGGTATACTTTCTAGGAGAGTCCTAAAAAGAACTGTTGGTAGTCCTAGAAAGGACTGTTGGTAGTCCTAGAAAGGACTGTTGGGATCATATTATTGTTCAACTATGGTTCTGTAGTGCGCATGATAATTTATACTTTGATTAGATTCATCCGATTTTGAAATTGTAAATCAAAATGTTTTATTTTAAAGGGATCTAGTAACAATGTACATTGTTGTTATATGATATGTCCACTGGGTGTTTCGTGAAAATTTCAAGTTAAATGGACGTTATAATGGCCAAGTAATGAGCAAAAATGCAAAGTGATATTGACTAGTTCATTGCACCCACTTTGTACACGGTTCTGATGATCCAGTGGATAATTTGACATCTGGACACTTCAATCGTAAATATCTTTTTAACGAAAAGGAAATTTGAAAAACCGAAAACTGTCCCATGCTTTTATTGTTAATACGAATACAACAAGGTATGAGGGAACCGCTAGAATTCCGATTGGATTTTGAGGATTTGGACAATGTTACTAAGTCCCTTTAACATGGTCAACGACTCAACTTGCTATTTTTCACTTGACGTTTCGTTGATTTTCACCCTTTCTGCCCATTTATTTGAACAAACACCATAATACAATGGAAACAAAAGATTTACATAAATGTTTTTTTTTTTTCTAATTTTTAAAATTTGTTTTCAAAATGTTTTTATTTTTTATTTTATTTTTTCTATTTTTTTTCTTCACAATTTGTGTTGCTAAATACATTTAAAAATACAGATTGTAGGGAGATTGAAGCAGTATGTGGGCAAGGGTTCACAAAAGCAGTATTTATCACTGTTGCCCTCAACACACTGGTTCTAAGAGAGAGGTAAATGTAGCAACATGGAAATTAATACATATAATAATAATCTTACACAAATAAATGTAAAAAACTCCTGAAAACTGCTTGTCCACTATAAAGGCAAATGTAATAAAAATGTAAATCAATTCTTCTTCTTCTTCAGGCGTACAAATGACAGCTAATAATCTTACACAACATTTTTTTACAAATCATCTGCCACTATCTAAAAAATGACTGGCATAATTGTCCTTTTTGTTTGCTTTCCGTCCCTCAGATCATGAACCCCCATGGTTTCCCCTCCCGTATGACAGTGGGCAAGCTCATTGAGTTTCTGGCAGGCAAGGCTGGAGTACTGGATGGGAAGTTCCACTATGGCACAGGTAAAACTATTTTCTCAAGTACCTAAATGAGATACGGTTCACACTTTAGTAATGGTGGGCAGAGTTTATTATGATTCACAGAGGCAATAATGAATGGTTGAAATGAGAACATTTTTGTTTAACTTTAGAATGTTAACTCAACAAGGAGATAGCAAATGGTGGTAGATCATGGTCTCCAACATCGTCCTCAGAAAAAAAAAGAGAGAGTGGGAGAGATTTCACATTTATTTAGTGGGCCTATCAATTCTTTTTGTATGGGAGCGAAAAGATGAAATGAATGAGACAAAATAGATGAAAACAGGTCTGCATGATTTCATCCCTGCCTTATGTAACACACAGCAAATATTGGATTGATTTCGCTTGAACACGCATAGACCATTAACCGCAGCCCAAGTATTTATAGAACTGAATAGAATAAGACGAACCTCAATCTACTAGTAAGTTGTCATTACATAGCCTCGGAATAAGAACTATAATGTGTTCCTGTTTTTCAGCTTTTGGTGGAGACAAGGTAGTGGATATCTGTGAGGACCTGAGGAGGCATGGCTTCAACTACCTAGGGAAGGACTTCCTTACATCAGGCATCACAGGGTATGTAAGAGTTGTTGTAGATGATGATAATGATGGTAGTGTTGAGTGTAATGGCATATTGGTTTGGGCCTTCGTCTTTCAATAAGAAGGACATGGGTTTGATATTGATTGATTGATTTATTATATTCCTGCAAGTCTCACAATAATCAATTTCGTACATAAAAATGAACTGTCATAACATCGAAATAGAAACATATATACATGTAGGTCTGGCAATATAAGCTAGAAGCTTGAAGTGTTACCATACCTAAGATTTTACAAGTTTTACATATTCTTAAAGATACAGTAAACATAGATAATACAAACAAGAACAGAAAAGTAATACAAAAAAATATAAAACACTATTTACAAGTACAGATAAAGATAAGAGTTAAGTCTCTACAGTATGTTCTAGAGCAGGAAGCAGGATATCCAACCACGTAGCATGTGTACTTCAGCAAGATGCTTTGTCCACACTTGCTGCGCTCAACCCAGGTGTATTTAATGGTTGGGGGGGGGGGGATTCATTCCTTGAAATGCTTGATGGGCCTGCAAGGCAGCTCAGCTACAGCCAGGGCTGTAGTATAATGCGCCTTGGAATTTATATAATTTCTAGATTGATGATGCAGTATAAATGCTGGTCTATTATTATTATGGTGATAATGATGATGATGATGGTGGTGTAGCTAATGATAATAATAATAATAATAATAATGTTTCGATTTATATAGCGCCTAATATGATTGATAATCATCTCTAAGCGCTTTACAATGATATTATTACCCCGGTTATCGGACACACTGGCAATCATTCTGCACATGACGTGCACTCTCTGCTCCCTTGGGAGCAATGCATTCTGGCAGCCATCTGGCGCACTTAATGGTATGCAAGTACAATTGCATACACGTTCCACTCCTACCGGGTCCCCATAATGATGATGTTAGTGATGCTCTCAAAGACCTTTTGTGCAATAATGATGTAGATTATAGCAAATTGTCATGTTTGTGATTTGTTCGTATGTATTACTTTAGAGAAGATAAAGGTACAAGCAAAGATGATGATAATGAACATCTATTTGTTATGACTGTTATGACAATTTTCTTTTGCACATGTGTTTTCTAGAGAGCCTCTGACTGCCTACATCTACTTCGGACCAGTGTACTATCAGAAACTGAAGCACATGGTGCTGGACAAGATGCACGCAAGAGCCAAGGGACCAAGGGCGGTACTTACAAGACAACCTACTGAGGGGAGATCAAGGTAAGTGAATGGGCCTACCACAAAAATGTATATGTGGGACTGTAGTAAAAATACCATTATTTGTTATTTATTTGTTATTGCAAAACAAAGGGAAACTGACTAGAAATATAGAATACAAATGAAAATGAGCGAAGAAAATAGGGCTCCTCCGCGATTCAAACCCGAGACCTCTGGATTGCTAGACAGGTGCTCTGCCGACTGAGCTAGAGAGCTCCTGTGATGGTTTGTTCGTCTTTGTAACCCTTTTCAATGCCTGTGATGGTCAGAAGCTATTATTTATTTGTGTCACATATCTTGTCACATGACAGGGATGGACGCCTGCGATTGGGTGAGATAGATCTGGACTGCCTGATTGGCTACGGAGCTAATATGCTGCTTCTTGCGAGACTAATAATATTTATTTTTACTTATCACTGTGAAAAAATTATTGGAAGATTGAAATTATTATAATGAATGTTACATGTTTTGTCACATGACAGAGATGGAGGCCTGCGATTGGGTGAGATGGAGCGTGACTGCCTGATTGGCTACGGAGCCAGCATGCTGCTTCTGGAAAGACTGATGATCTCTAGCGATCAATTCAATGTTGATGTCTGCGGAGAGTGTGGCCTCATTGGATATTCTGGATGGTGAGTGTACAAAAATAAGATCAACACTGAGTGGATAGTGGATGCCACTGATATATTAAATCTCTGGATGATGTATGATTTTGATCAATAATCAGCCAAAAATTGAAACCGTCATTCACGACTCCGTATAATGTCAATTAGCACTTAGAAAGACAAAAGATTAATCATCTACATGAAAGGAATTTCATTCTGTAATTCTGTTATCTGTGATCTTAGAAGCTCTTGCCACATCTAAAGGTTTTGTATTAATGGTTATCTATTTATTTATTTATTTACTTATTTTACTTGTTGGTAAAACTGACCAGCAGCTAGACTGAATGGATCAGTGTACAATAAACATTAACACATACATATACAATATAAATAATACAAGTTCATATTTAATTTTATATTATGTTTAACTGTCCAATAAAATTCAAGTGTCGCAAGAGTACTTGTCCAGTTTTAGATCCTAACATCTAATCTCTTTTTATGCCTCCGCAACGAAGTAGCCGGAGGCATTATGTTTTCGGGTTGTCGGTCCGTCCGTACGTCCGTACGTACGTACGTCCGTACGTACGTCCGTACGTACGTCCGTACGTACGTACGTCCCGTTCTCGTGATCGCGTTATCTCAAGAACCGATTAACGGATTTTCACCAAACTTGGGTCATGTATGTATCTTGGGGGGCCAATGATCTGATTAGATTTTGGGGTCATGAGGTCAAAGGTCAAAGGTCACAGAGCTCATTATATATGCAAAAATAGCTCGTGATCGCGTTATCTCAAGAAGGGATTGACAGATTCTGACCAAACTTGGTACATGTATGTATCTTGGGGGGCCGATGATCTGATTAGATTTTGGGGTCATGAGGTCAAAGGTCAAAGGTCACAGAGCTCATTATATATGCAAAAATAGCTCGTGATCGCGTTATCTCAAGAACGGATTGACTGATTCTGACCAAACTTGGTACATGTATGTATCTTGGGGGGCCGATGATCTGATTAGATTTTGGGGTCATGAGGTCAAAGGTCAAAGGACACAGAGCTCATTATATATGCAAAAATAGCTCGTGATCGCGTTATCTCAAGAACGGATTGACTGATTCTGACCAAACTTGGTACATGTATGTATCTTGGGGGGTCGATGATCTGATTAGATTTTGGGGTCATGAGGTCAAAGGTCAAAGGTCACAGAGCTCATTATATATGCAAAAATAGCTCGTGATCGCGTTATCTCAAGAACGGATTGACTGATTCTGACCAAACTTGGTACATGTATGTATCTTGGGGGGCCAATGATCTGAATAGATTTTGGGGTCATGAGGTCAAAGGTCAAAGGTCACAGAGCTCATTATATATGCAAAAATAGCTCGTGATCGCGTTATCTCAAGAACCGATTGACACATTCTCACCAAACTTAGTCCATGTATGTATCTTGAGGTCACAAAATAATGGTTGGATTTTGGGGTCATGAGGTCAAAGGTCAAAGGTCGCATGGCACAATATATGCTAAATTAGCTTGTAATTGCAAAATCTCCAAGAACTGAATGTCAGATTTCAATCAAACTGTATCCCAAGAAGCCATTGTAGCCATCAGATTTTGGGGTCATGAGGTCAAAGGTCAAAGTCACATGACTCATTATGCCAAAATAGCTTGTAATTGCAATATCTCAAGAACCAGTGGACAAACTTGGTACCTATTTGTATCTTAGGGAGCTAATAAACTTATAAGATTTTGGGGTCATTAGGTCAAAGGGCAAGGTCACGGTTCATATATTACAGATTACTTTTAAAGATCCATCTAGTTTAATATGTAGGGTACTTCTCATATATATATTGTGTATGCAAGTAGTTAAACATCCTTGTATATTGAAGAAGTTAAACATTATAAATAGCTTGCATGGGTCTTTTTTGGATGTTTGTAAATTGTACTATACACTAGTATTCTTGTTTTTTTTTATAAATGACAGGCTCTTCTCAAGAAGGGATTGACAGATTCTGACCAAACTTGGTACATGTATGTTCCTTGGAGAGCCAATGAACTGATTAGATTTTGGGGGTCATGAGGTCAAAGGTCAAAGGTCACAGGGCTCATTATATGTAAAAGTAGCTTGAGATTGGAAATCTCAAGAACTGAATATCAGATTTCAATCCAACTTGATACCTGAATGTATAATAGGGAAGAGTGCAAGGGTCAAGGTCACTTATAGCTCATAATTGTGATACGTCAAGATCTAAAAGACAGAGTACCATCAAAATTGAGTTGACAGAATTAATTCTGTGTACATGTTGATTTGGGCTTGACATAAATCAATTGCGTAATGGCGGAGGCATCATTTTCGACTGCGCGCAGTCGAAGATCCATCTAGTTTTATTATTATTATTATTTTTTATTTATATTTTTTTACTGCAGGTGCCCTTATTGCAAGTGTTCCCAGAACATCTCATCTCTCAGGATACCCTACGCTTGCAAGCTGCTCTTCCAAGAACTGCAATCAATGAACATTGTGCCTCGACTGAAACTGAAGAAATACACAGAGTGAACAATGACTGCTTTTCACGAATAGAGAAAAACTAATGGAAAACATAACAGAGCATTAGAAAGACAAGGATATTTCACTTCAGGAACACAAAGTTTCATTACTACAAGTAGTGTCAGAATATCTTGACTCTTGAGGATACCATACGGGTGCAAGCTACTCTTCCAAGAACTTCAGTCTATGAACATTGTGCCTCGACTGAAACTGAAGAAATATACAGAGTGAACAATAACTAACGTCATGAATAGAGAAAGACAAGTGAGATTGATACAGAGTTGACATTTGCTTTTCAAGAACATATGTGAATATTGTTCTTCGACTGAAACTGAAGAAATACAACAGCCTGAACAGTAACTGCTACTCGTGAATAGAGAAAAACTAGTACAAAAGATTATGGAGATGAGAGTCAGTAAGGAGCCTAGCTTTCGATCCTACCAAAACCTTTGTCAGGGCAATCAAATACAATTGAGATGTATAAAGAGTGGACAGTTGCCATTCAAGAACATCCGTGAACTTTGTACTTCGACTGAAACTGAAGAAATACACCGAGTGAACAACTACTGAAGAAGATGATGGAGATAGGTGACGAGAAGAATATTGCGCTGCAAGAACAGCCGTTGATGAAGTTTGATGATCACAAATTGTGATTACTACCAGTATTTTCCAAATATCTTGGCTCTTGAGGATGCTCTACGCATGCAAGCTACTATTCCAAGAACTGCAATCAATGGAACATTGTACCTCGACTGAAACTGAAACTGAAGAAATATACAGAGTGAACAATAACCTTCTCTTAAAGAAATTGAACAGAGAAAGACTAGTGAATAAGATAATGGAAATAGGTAAGGAGAATATTATTTTACTCGCAAGTACTGCAGTTGATGAAATGGTTGATCACCAATTGTAATTTCTGCAAGTTTTCCCAGACATGTCATCTGTTGGATACCCTACGCATGCAAGCTACTGTTCCAAGAGCTACAGTCAATGGAACATTGTGCCTCGGACCTCGGTTGAAGCTGAAGAAAAACACTGAGTGAATAATAACTGCTCTTCATGAATAGAGAAAGACTAGTACAAAAGATTATGGAGATTTTAATTTTTACTGACAAGTGCAGGGTTTAGCTATAGCTGGTCACTTATAGAGTACTGAAGTGTGACGTCACCACTATCCATTATACTTTAATAATAATTACCGACTGTTGTTTTGAAGACCGCAAAATGTAGAAAAAAAAAGATTATTTCCCGCCGTTTTCCTTACCGATGGGTCCTAAAACATAGCGTTCAACTGTTGAACGGTACAGTGTACGAATGGGTGGTATGCTTATCTCCAGCGTATTAGCGTATATTGCGTATATTGCGTGTAAATGGTCCAACTGATTGGACCATTTACTTTAGTAGATGCACATGTCGTTCTAACCAGTGTCAGGCAAGCCAAAAATTGTCTGACCTAGCGGTTGCTGAGGAGGCAACCGTCCAGCTCCAACGCACTACCAAAAGCATGAATCACAAACAAATCATGCGCTTTGTATCATTTTTTGGCAAAAAGCGCTATATAAATGAAGTTATTATTATTATTATTATTAAACAAATTCTTTAGAATTAGAACCATTACCATGTGATAACAAAATAATGTAACATCACTACTTACATGTAGGTACTCTATTAGAGTTTTGTGTTGATCAGTGACAAACATTGATACAGTGGAACCTCATTATGAGGTCCTTGATGAATGTTCCATGAAGATATTTTGTTATACCAGGGTAAAAAACAATAGAATATATGTGACCGGCTATAGCAAAACCCTGAACTTGTCGGTAAAAATCAAAATTTGGGTTTTTATACCATTAGAAAGGCCTCATCATAAGCTTTCATATGATGCTTTGTTCTAACAAATTGGTCAATAATTGGCGAAGATATGATTGTTCAAATTTTACAATCATAAGTCTTTTACACACATTAAATGTGAACTTATAATGTCCTTTCTCCAAGACATGAATTACCGACAAGTGCAGGGTTTTGCTATAGCCGGTCACATATAACAAGCTGGGACCAGCAAAATTACCTTGTTACATGTACAAGTGGAACCTCTTTATAAAGAAGTACCTGATATAGCAAGGATATTTCACAGGTCCAGGGGGTGTATTCTGAACATGATTTTAAGCTAAAATTGATTTTATCTATGTCACTAAAACATTTTTTGCCAAATCAGAATAACGATTTGCTAAAAATATATTTTAGTGACATAGATATGACGTAGATACAATAAATTTTAACTTAAAATCGTTTTCAGAATACACCCCCAGGTTCTTTGTATGTTATTATTTTTAAGCCCTGATACAACAAGATATCTGATTTGACAAGGTAAATTCAATGGGCCAAAGGTGCTGGCCATAAAGAGGTCTCACTGTATAGGAGGGTTTTGTTATCAGAGCTCTTTATAACGAGGTTCTACTGTATAAATAAGAGACTTTGAGAAAGAAAGAGCAATACATAAGTATGCAATTATTATTTTTGAAGGACTCCATGTGATGGACATAATAGGACACTCCCTTTTTTTCTTAAAAAAATAAAATAAAATAAGAATTATGTTAGTGGGATGAGTTATCCCTTATACGAGTCTGCTCCAATTTTGAAGAAGAATAGTGTTCCTTTGATAAATTACCCTTACAGAGTTTGCTCCAATATTTGTTTATAACATGAAACATTCACACAATGGTGAATTTTCTCAAACACCCAACTGAAGATCATTTAATTTGTGTATAACATGCATTCTCTGTAGATCCTTGCCCAAGTATATGTATTTTTCGGACTAGTCTTTATAAATGGGCAGATGTAAAGTTAAAATACACAACAATCATGATTTGCCTATTCCAGGTTAGCTCCAGCAATATTATTGAAGAGTATCCACGTTAAATGTATGTCACAAAACCAAAGAAGAACTGACGGTAAAAGCTACGACATCTTCAGAAAAGTTTGATCATGAAAAGTACTAACAAGTACAGTAACTACATTCTACAAGAATGTGTGATGGTGTTTAATTATTGATTACCATTATTGTCTTCCTTTGTGAATCTACCAGATGGACATCATGGAGGAAATAAAACGAGAACATTAATCTGAAAGCGTCCATTTCTTTTATGAGGTATAATGTATTAATGACTGGGTGAACTATATCTTTTATGATTTTTTTAAAAATTAAATTTGTATTATGTTGAAGTAGAAAAAAATGTATTTAATCAAGTCAAACAATCAAGCCCATCAATCCATCAATCAATTTACACATCCATCCATCCATCCGCACCCCCAAAAAAATGTATTTATGGCAGACAAACATATTTTCATCAACAAAGTGTAATAGTTGGCAGCTGTGTCCATCCATTTACCCATTATTCAAGCTTACATGTATATTCATCCAAAACATTAAGGGTGGAATTCTGATCAAAAGGTAAAATTTAGCAGTGCTAAAACGCGTCATTCGCGTCGTTTTACGTCAGAAGTGGGTTAAATTTATTTTCTTACACACTTTTTTATCCTGTCTGCTTGCCAGTTTAGCGTAAACAATAAGCGTCACGCACAATGGTTTAATCATATGTTTTGTGTGGCATTTGTGAAGGATGAACGCGCATCTAGCAACAAGCGCGCACTCATAGATAAACGTGCATTATTTGCAGTACGGCGCTCCATAAAGTGGTGGGTTAAATTTAACACGGGTTAAATTTAACCTGTTGATGAGAATTCCACCCTAACACACAATGGTGCATTAGGTTGACATTAGGTTGACAAATCTACGTATCTATAGAGTAAAACTATGTTTTTTTCGATTTTCTAAATGATCTAGGTTATAGTTCTAAATGCTTTCACATCGCTTGTACCCTAAAAGAGAGAAAAACAAATAAATTGCTGAGATTCAATTATTTTTTATTTAGATTCAGTTTTATTATGTACAATCAAATTTACACAAATATTTACATAAAAATACAAAAGTTGTTTTGCTAAATCTACAGCGTATTTCACTCATATTCAGCATATTTTGTAAGCATGGTTAGGTATAATTCTATCAGCAATGAAACACACTAACCTTAGGAGCTTGTGGCCCAGTCAGGACAGAAGAATCATTTTCCTCTCAATTTTGGGTGACCCCAAACAATTTTTTTCCCCCCCATAATTACATTGTATTTGTAATATATCCACTATGTATAGTGTATTTATAATCTTACACACTTTATTGATCAATCTGCAATTATTATAGATGAGGCTTGTCATAGAAAATAAACAATATTTTCTCACTCTGTCATCAGTTTCAGTGGTGTAGCTACAGGGGGATGGGGGGCAATTGCCCCCAATAATTTGGATAAATGACCGGGGTACTAATGTAAAGCACTTACTGTAGAGATGATTATCAATCATATTAGGTGCTATAAAAATCCAAGCATGTTTATTATTATTATTTCTTCATCAATAGTCCATCTGCTCCATCTCGCACACACCAAACTTGTAGAAAAACATCTTGTCAAGGGAAGGTCCAATCTCTGCGGTGAAGTCGCTGTTAACTCTCCACTGATGTCTGTGTGAAAAGATAAACAAGAGAGAAATAATTGATTTAAAACGAATTATTATGAGCAATTTGACATAACTATAGCTAACAATTTAATTACTGTATTAAAAACTGAAACACTATAACTTACAGTCAAACCTGTCTTGATGGCCACCTGTCTATAGAAGCCAACCTGCCAATAGAGAGGCTACCACTGTACTACAGTGGTCACACTCCAGTGTAGGCAGGTGACCCTTATAGACAGGTTCCATAATTTTGTTTTGGTTTTTTAGTCTGGCTGTTTTCGCAGTCCATTGGATAATTTAACATCTGAACACTTCAATCGTAAATATCTTTTTAATGGAAGGGAAATTTGAAAAACCGAAACCTGTCCCATGCTTTTATTGTTAATACAAATACAACAAGATGTGAGAGAACCGCTATAACTCCAATTGGATTTTAAGGATTTGGACAATGTTACTAAGTCCCGTTAAGTTCACTGATGCTAGAGCATCTGGGTTGATCCCTTACTCACATGTATGCAGAGGTGGACACAGATGGATTAGATTAGATACCGTAAACCAGGGTGACTTTGGCCAGTTTTTGAGAACTTTAGCCATATTTTCATTGAGGCTCACTAACTTGACCAAATTTCAGATTTTTTTACATCACCCTGTATAAGAATATTTTTACAAATAAGAAATGTTCTTCAAGTAAGTGAGGCTCAATGAAAATACATCTTTCTCAAAACCAGGAACTGGCCAAAGTCTGGTTTACTGTAACATCACCCATGTTATCTTACTTTATATGCAGCCGTAATTTTACATCTTCAATGAGAGTAAGAGCAAGATGAAGAGGAGGAAGAGGGGGAAGAAGATGAGAAGGAGAGGAGGAGGATAGAGGACGAGGAGTAGGAGGAAGATAACAAGTAGACTGCTTTAAAAAATGCAATACTTACATTATATGCAGCCATCTCTCTCCTAAGTTCCTTGACCACTGAAGCCAGTGCCTCCGGGTTGACCCCTAACTCACAGAGATGGACACAGATGGACAGCGTCTCTTGGTCAAGGCCAGTCTCCAGCAGCTCCGACATCTGACTGACCGCTGATATAGATTAAATGAAAAGTAACAATATAATGGACATGAGAATGATAATCAATAATTGGTGCATAAAAATAATATTCTTGATTTATATAGCGAGTATCACGATTGATAATCATCTCCAAGCGCTTTACAATTATGGCCTGGCAAGATAATCCATCAAGAAAGGGGGGAAGACATCGGTTAAAGAAATATAGAATAAGAAACGGTTATGAGAATAAGGAGTAATTTGAAGGGAAAATTACAGAATTGTATGGAGGGATGGATGAGAGAAAGATCTGGTGAAGGAAGATGAGAATAAAGAAATGGAATAATGATAGGAAGAGGAGGTAGGCCTATAGGATGCGGATGAGGGGGAGGAGAGGAGAAGGAAAGGGAGAGGAGGAGGAAAAGGGAGGAGGGGAGGAGGAGAGGAATATTTGGGAATAGGATGATGAGGATGAGGAGGATAAGGAGGATGAGGAGGTCAGGAGGATGATGAAGAGAGGAGAGGAGAGGAAGGGGAGGAGGAAGAGTAGAAGGACCAGGAGAGGAGAAAAGTAGGACTAGAGAGAAGGATGATAAGAAGAAAAAAAAGACAAAGTCCTGAGGAGAATTCAGAGAGGATTATTCAGGGCTCCACACTTACATTTTTTGTCTGTGGCCTGGTGAGGAGAAAATTAGGAGAGAAGGATGATAAGAAGAAGAAGAAAAAAAGACGAAGTCCTGAGGAGAATTCGGAGAGGATTATTCAGGGCTCCACACTTACATTTTTTGTCTGTGGCCTGGTGAGGCCAGTGAAATAATATCTTCCCCTTTTCTGGTGGCCCAAAAGAAAAATTTACTGGCCCCAAAATTGTATTTCATGACGACATGAGCATGATGACTGATGAGTAAACTTTTTACTATTCAAAAATGTTCTTCTCTTTCCTGATCAAACCTGTGCTGTGAGTGTGATTATAGATGAAGCATGACATGGAAGAAAACAAGGTTTTTCTAATTTTGTCAATGTCGGGTTGAAAATCTGCTTGTCGGATCGCTGATCGGGCCACCAAAATATGGATTTTATACATTTTTGCTGGCCCAAAGTGCAATTTCACTGGCCCCGGGCCAGCAGGCCAGTGCGAGTGTCGAGCCCTGGAATGGATTATTGCTTCGGGCACATGCCCACCCCCATCTGACATCTCTGTAGCTACATAGGCACTAGCTACGACGGGAGGAGGCTGAACTGCAGTGGCAGTGCAAGTGCAATTAATTTCACCTCTGGCTCAAGGACAAGGTCAAGGAGTCGAAGGACAAAGTCAAAGACAAAATGACGAATTACACATTCTGTAATTAGCCACTGAATCTGACCCATAGCCACTAATCTGACCTATAGCCACCATCCTAGGGTCAGGGTATATGGTTAGGGTTAGGGTTTAGGGTTAGAGTTAGGTTATGTTTTTGTTTTACTGATAGTATATCAATGTGTATCTCGGCCCGATGTCAAACTACAAAATGACAAAGTCAAACTGAGTCAGACAACAAGAAAAGTTCAATCAAGGCCGAAATCTATAAAAAAAAAGTACAATTTCTATTAGTATTAATTACAATAGTTCCTAAATATATGGCTGAACGAGCACACAGCCCTGACATAGAACATAATTTTGCTAAAATTTCACAGCAGTCACTTCACTAATTCTCACTCTCAGCTTTAAAAATGGTTAGTGTCCGTTGCGGTAACCTGCCTGCACTTCACGGGGCAGCGTCGGCCTGGGTTCTCTCGGGCTCTCGCTGCCAGTTCACATTATTCTCGCGTTCATAATCTGTTATTTCCATTTCAAGAAATAGAAACAGAAATGCATATTTCGAAGTTACTTACTATCAAGAACCTCACGAGCTGAAGCTACAGGAGTTGATCCACCTTTGTCATCCATATTTCATTAAAAAGGGTCCAGAACCTCAGTAGAAAACGTTATTTATGTCTTTTTTACAAAATTCGCGGTAATTGATTCTTATTTCACCGTGCATTTTGTAATGCCGCCCTCTTGAGTCCATCTTTAACCATCAACCATAAAAAGTCAACAGTGCAGCGGGATTTTTTAAAATTTGAAAAGTGAAAATCAGAGATAAACAAGACGGTAAGATCCTTAATTTAATGCTTTTAAAGTGATGTGGAGTGATGGAATGTGATGTGCATCTCATAAATAGTCATATTAACTCTGTTTTTATGTAATAAAACAACAATTCTTGCACTTGAAATTTGACAAACACGAACGGTCGCGACGCTAATTCCCTCCTTTACGCACGGTCAGCCGCCCCGGAGCCGCCCGGCCGGCTGGTGGCGAGTGAAGTGGTATGACCGGTCATGTATAAAAATAATCAAACAGTTAACAAATTATGCAAATGATGCTTAATTCTCTTAATGTAGCAAATACATCTGATAATATGCGGGGTTTAAGATGTAGATATTAAAACTTTAAAGTTTAAAATTGCATTAAGTTAATTTACACTTTAAAATATTTCAAATTTTGATTCAATTTCAAATCATCAATCATCAAAATCAAATTTGTTAGTGAATACCGTTATGACTTCAACTGTCAAGTCATAGTCTAGTCCATGATCTACCGGGTTGGAACCATGGCATGATGTTTTAGAATGCTTTTGCCTTTTTTGGCATTTTAAATTTTGATGTAAAACTCCAAAGTTTTTGTGCGATGCACTCGCAGCTCTTTGCTTGGCTTTGGCTTTGCCTTTGGGCTTGAGCACGGCTTGAGCCTTGACTGCATGATTGACTCTTGACTCGAGGCTTTGCCTTTGGTTTTTTTTTGCCATGAATTTTACACTTCTTCTCGAGATCATGTGATCTAGTCGCAAATTTTGGTTTGGGTGAAATGTGTAATTTTGTATTTGAAATGCAAAAACGAAGTTGATTTGCTCCAGTTTTCCTTTGGCTTTGCCATATTGCTCAATATGCCTCAAAGTCAAAGGTGAAAGGTGAATCTAAAAGACTGTAAGTAAAAGACCAGAAACTAAGTTTTAAGAGTTAACCCCTCAAAATATAATATTTTAAGTTAAACGCATGATTAGGGTAATCTTAATAAAAGAAGACTGGACCCGGATATACTGGGATTGGGTCTATGCTAGCCTATGGTCTATACTCTATTTGTCATAACAAAAACAAATTAACAGTCTTGACGTGTACGTGTGAGTTGTTTTAATTTACCTATTAATAGAAGTTTAATCTCCTTTTTACTTAATTAACCGTTTCTCAAGTAGCCGTCAGCATGGCAGAGGAGGAGGAGCCAGGCCTGTCGATGACATCATCATCTCTATGTAACCTGACCGTAAACCCGTTTGAGACAGCCAGTCTTGACAGCATGCACCTTCCAGCATTCAGCCCCTCAGTGTTCAAGACCAGTCAAGAAACTCCATGCAGTACCAGAAAGGTATATAACTGATGATGATGATGGTGGTGGTGGTGTTGGTAGTAGTGGTAATGATGTTGATGATGATGAAGAAGATGATGGTGGTGGTGGTGGTGATGATAATGATGATGTAGATGGAGATGATCATAATGATGATGATGATGATGATGGGAATGGGATGATGATGATGATTATGATGATGAAGAAGAAGAATAGATAGACCTGTATTAGGTAACCTGACCGGGGTTAGTATGCATCCACCAGCATTAAGCCCCTCTGTGTTCAAGACCAGTCAAGAAAATCCTTGCAGTACCAGAAAGGTATATATAACTGATGATGATAGTGGTGGTACTAGTGGTAATGATGATGATGACAATGGCAATGGTGATAGTGATGATTTTGATGATGTAATGGTCATGGTGATGGTGATGATGCTGTTGCACCTGCCAGCATTTAGCCCCTCAGTGTTTAAGACAAGTCAAGAAACTCCTTGCAGTACCAGAAAGGTACATGTATATAACTGGTGAAAATAATATGATGGTGATGGTGGCCTGTGGTGATGATGATGATGATTATGATGTACATGATGATGAAAATGTAGAGGAGGATGATGATTGTGGTGGTGATGATTAAGCCCTAATGATTATGATGATGACTGATGATGGTGATGATTGTGGTGATGATAATGATGATGGTGATGATTGTGATGATGATGACAACGATGATAATGCTGTTGATGACCATGACTAGCGTACAACCTGTTGATAACAAAAAAATGATAATTGAGTCAAATTATGTTTTCATTATCCTCCTCCAGAAAAGTGGGTTCCGGTGGTCCATAGACCAGATGTCCCTGCTGTTCCCAGCTGACATCGATGAGTTGCCGCAGCAACAGGAAGTCTCCCTTCTCTCCAAGGAGAAGGAGGAGGAAGTACAGGAGACTATCAATCAGGTGACTAGTCACATGACCTATTAGTCTAACTCCTAATAATAATCAGTAATGATTCTGATCACTGATATTGCTACATAGGATTCAGCATGATGATAAGGAAGAATAAATATCATTTTAATGATGACTGTCAAGAGAGGAAGGTAATGAATGTTATGAATGTTAGAACGAATGACAAATATATCTAATACGAGTATAAATATTTATAATGTTAATATCATTGTTGATCATGTAAAATTTATCAGTTTGTTGAAAACATTGATATGACTTTTCTTTCTTCATGTATTGTACTGTTACATTTGTTATATTATAATAATTTCCATTCATGTATTCTTTGTTGACAAAGAGTACATATGAATTGATTTCAAAAGATCATACATGTATGTACACTTTCATTCTTTTTGACAGTCGAAGTAATTGGTAAGTTATACCGAAATGCTTACTAGAATTCAAGGATTAGAGACTTTGAAATTGTATGTATCCTTTTGTTTGTTTTTTGTGCAGTTTTTCTCCCAGAAGGAAGTTGCCCCATCTCCATGGTCCGATTCAAGAGCCATGAAACATGTCACATTCTCCCCCGGCCCTCCATCTATGAGCGGTGAGTAATGTATCTGGGCAAGGCTCGACACTCGCACTTGCACTTGGGGCCAGCAAAATGTATAAAAGTCATATTTTGGTGGCCTGATCGGGCAAGCAGATTTTCAACCCAACATTGACAAAATTTAAAAATCTTGTTTTCTTTTATGTCATGCTTCAGGTCATGCGTCGTGAGGTCGCCTCCTTTTGCGTTACATGCCGTTTTGGGCTTCTGCGGGACAATGTTACAGTTGAGAGCAAATATTTTCTGAGGAAGACCCCCCCCCCCCCCCCCCCCCCCCCAAGCAAATAAAAAACAAACAAACATTGTGATCAGTTTTGTCAGGGACTACTTTGGAAGCTTGCCTGGCTTGTTTGGTAATGTGTGTGTTTTTTTTTTTTTCTGTATTTACTGTATAACTAGTTTGATTGCCTGCTTGTTTGCTGTTCTGAGTTTGAGACCGGATTCATGAAACATGTCACATTCTCCCTCTAAGGCTTTATGAGCAGTAAGCAATGTACAAACAACATCAACAAACAAAATAAATGAATTTAAATCAGTAAATAAATCAGTAAATGAATGAATAAAGTAAATACAAATATTTGGATAATGTTTTAATTTATAATGCTATTTATCTATTATTTTTTAGTTCTGAGTGAACATTCTGCAGAGAATTCTGCCTGTTCATCCACCAACGCCTCATTCGTTGGCAATGTATCAGGCAAGGTTGATGGTAAGTACAACACAAATTTCTGCTTAAAACAAAAGACAATTGCAGGGAATAAGAAAAGAATGCTAAAAGTAAAACAAAAATTTCTCGTTAGCTAGCCCATTGAATACAATTTCATTTGGGTATTTATTATGCAAACTGGACAATTTATGAATTGCACGACATCAATTTTTACTTAGCCTTAGCAAGCATGCAAGTGCTGTTGTCGAGCCCTGTTAATTTCGTCCAACTATACATCAATTTATTAATTTGAAAAACTATTTGAAAATAGTACTGGATAAGATCGGTAAATGTGTTTTGCACCAATATCAGTCAAGAAAAAGACATGACGTGATTGTCCCATTAGCTTGTTTTCCACCATCGTGGTGATCAATTTTATCATTTTTGTTTCCGTATCGACCACATTCTTAACAGTTTTATTACTACTGTCAACTTTACACTGCTTATCCTCTGCTGAGACATCAGCACCCAGCAGCTAGAGATAAGAAGTGCCAACCCTGATAAAATCTACTGGATGCAGGCTCGAGTGCTCAAAAATCACTACTGCTCCTCAGCCCTCCAGGAGTGGTATTCAGCTAGCTATAGAATTACCTAATGGTTGGTGATTGGTTGGTTATTATTGAGAACTATTTTCTATTTGCTTTTCCCATACAGTGAGCTGTCAGACGAAGATCACTCTGCCTATGAACTTTGACCTGGAAGCCTTACTCGGTAAGTTTGTTTTTCTTTTGCTTGTATATTGCACTCGATCTATGGCATCGGACTATAAATGCACACTTGAGAAATTCAAAATCGGTATATATTCAACTTTAAACCATGCAAATTTGTATCACATGTTTTGCTCCTTTCTTTTTGATGTCACATCTCAAAAAATGAAGATTGAATAATGATTCGACAATTAGACAATTTAATTTCATCAGATTCACCTAAAATAAAAAAATAAATCACCATCTAATGCAAACGCTTTTCTAAATATTTTGACCAAACTTTGTTGACCTTTTCTCTCTATTCATTTCAATCAATACTAACAGGGAAGGGCAGATTCGTGTACACCAAATCAAGCGTCGAGTCGTTCCCAGTCGCGCCTCTCCGCCGGAAACTCTTCGTGCAGAGCGAGTCGTCATCCGCATGCTCCGATGGAAGCGCCGGACACGAACACGGATATGCTGCTGCGAAATCACCGGGCGCTGAGAGCAGGGAGAGCGGTCCGTTCTCCCCCTCTATCTCCCCCATCAAGTCCAGTCAGGAGTATGGGGCTTGTAGCAGTCCACTCCGGCCCCCTCGCACACCAAGGACGCCTAGCTCGATAGAGGTTTGTAATCAACTTTGTTGGCCACTATATAGGCAGTTTTGACTGTTTTAATTAAATTGGTGGTGACTGGTGATGTGACAATCATGGTGATACTGGGGATGATGATAATGACAAAATGTGTACTTCTGAATATGTTAACTTCTGAAAAATGTAATGATAACAATACAAACGATGATACAAATGATGATGATGATAATGCCCACTCCCTATTGATGATGAACATCTTTACTTTATGTTTGTTTAAGTGGAGAGTAATCACATCCTAGTTGCCATTAGGGAAAATTATGTACATGTACATAGTATTTCCTGATAAATATGTGAGACTGGGAGAAAAAAAAAAAACACGGGGCAGCGGGAAAATTCACCCCCAAAATGTCCAAAAGAGCCCCAGAAAAATGAACGAATTGTGATCCAATGCCGATCCGATGATCACTGACAGCACTAGAGCTAAATAGTAGCCCCTGAAATTAGAAAAAAGGAGCCCCTGTAATTTAAAGCCCCCGAAATGATAAAAGTAGCCCCAGAAAGTTGGAAAAGTAGCCCCAGAAAACTTCCATAAAATTCGAAAGGGAGCCCCCGAAATAAAAATATAGATTTTTTCCCTGATGTGAGATATGATGTATTGATACCATTTCATGTGTTATTTTCAACAGAGCCAGTTTTCATCAAGTCCCATCATCAAGGCAACACCAAGCAGGGTCCCTCACATCCCATATCAGGCATCACCCCTGTGCGGCTCAATGGAATCACCCTCCATGTCACCAATCAAAGAGATGCCACATCGAACAGGTGAGTAGTTAAACAGTGACCTAAGAGAATCTTGTAATGTTTAGATAAAATTTATATATTTGTTGATGATGATGATGATGATGATATATTTCCAATACTGCCAATAACAGATATAAAAGAATGTTTACATTTCCACTTGTTAGTTACGTTGTCACCAAAGAAGAACCTACTGCAGAGCTTCATAAACCCACAAGAGGATGACCCCATCTGAAATTGTTTCTCCTTATCGTTTACGAGAACGCAGAAGAAAACAATTTCTCTCTCTCTCGTTGTATGCAGGTCTGATGTTCCATAAACCCCCACAACGGAGAGAATGGAATGGAAATGAGTATAGTAGTCTTCACAGATAGCAGGGAAGAAGGAATCCATAGTCAAGAAGAAGATGATGAAAAGGTGTGCACAAGATATTTCTCTAGAGAACACAGAAGGAAACAATTTCTCTCTCTCCCCCCCTTATGCAGGTCTGTTTTCTGCCAAGAAGAACTTACTGCACAGTTCCATAAACCCCCACAATGCAGAGAACGGTATGGAAACGAGTATAGGGAAGAGGGAATCCCTAGTCGAGGCAAAGACGGTGAAAAGAAGTGCACAAAATATTTCTCTACAGAATACACACAAACAATTATTTCTCTTTCTCTCTCTCTGTATGCAGGTCTGTTTTCAGCCAAAAAGAACTTACTGCACAGCTCCATAAACCCCCACAATGCAGAGAACGGTATGGAAACGAGTATAGTGGTCTTCACAGATGACAGGGAAGAGGGAATCCATAGTCAAAGCGAAGATAACGATCATGACGACGATGAGGAGGAGGAGGAGGGGGAGAGGAGGAAAGACTTCACCCTGGGCCTGACAAGAGAGTTCAGCCCCATACAGAAGACTGGTGACCAGATCTCGCTGATCCATGCCAGAGGGTGCTCATCCAGACTGCAGGGCACAGCGGAAGAAAGCAGTATGGACACCAGTCTCTTAAGCAGCAAAGGTAATTCATCTATTGAAGACAGCTTGACTGTATTCGCACAATTAAGTTTTTTGTGCTGGGCCCAAAAAAATATGCAGGTTTCTATGCCTCCACCAACAAAGTGGCCAGAGGCAGTATCTTTTCGGGTTGTTCGTCCATCTGTCACTCAGTGGATATATTAGATCAGAGAAATATAAATTTTATCAACAATTTGCCAGTTTTAGCACATATGTCAACAAAGTTACTAGATCCCTTTAACACACAATTTTGTTTAAGATGGATATCTTATGAATTACCAATACAGATGAACTTTCATACTAATTTTGTTTTCTATTTCTTTTCAGATGAAGGAGAAGGTCCATTAGAGGCAAGCCCAAGCAGTCCCCGTGAAGAGAGGGGTGACCACCGATACTTCTCTCTTGAGGCCAGCACTGCGCCTAGTCCGATACCAAAGACCAGTTACCACCATCACGACCAAGACCACGACCGCCAACATGAACACCACTACAACCAAGGAACGAGTACTGGGATTAGGCCTAATCCAAAGAACAATGATCATGACCACCATGACCATCACCAAGGTCATCATTATGACAACCAAGAGGCTGCCGCTGGACTAAGTCCAATTCAAAGGACAGTTGACTTCCAACATCATCGCCAAACTCACCACGATTATGGTCACCAACACCGTCACAATGACCACCGTGAGGTTGACCATTTCCATGATCAGCAGCAACAACATCACCAACACCACCGACACCACAAAGAGGCTAGTGCTGGACATGGTCTACCTCAGACGAATGATGACCAACATCATCATCATCATCGCGACCACGAGACTCGTAACAGTCTCAGTCCTATCCCAAAGAAAAATGACCACTCGCACCACGACCGTCATTACAATCACCAACAGCATCATCAACACCAACAAGTAGCAAGAACTGTGCTTAGTCCGATTCCAAAGACTGATGGTTATCATCAACCTCAAAGTCTGCCAAAAGTGTCGGTCACACCTTGTGATAGTGAATCAATGAGTGGGAGAGAAGGAGCCGTAGAGCAGTCAATCGATGGAGATGAGATTGAGCGACGATCTCATGCCTTCGCCAAGAAGACAGTGTCGTTCCACATCGGCACGGACTTCAGCCCCATCCGTGTTGGCAATCATGAGGAGGCAAGTCAGGAGATGGAATCAAATTTCAGTCGTCGGACTGTTCCTTTCACCTCGTCAAGGGTTCATGTCGGCACCGACTTCAGCCCGATCCATGAAGGTGGAACAGAGACGGGCACTGAACCAGTCGTCATCCGGAAGTCGGTTCCGATCACATCATCGCGGGTGCACGAGAGTACCAGCGAAAGCATAATGGACACGAGTCTTCTCTCGCTCAACGGGAGAGCGGAATCAGAAGTCGAGCCATCAGATGAACCATTTTCTCTGAGAGAGATGGAAAAGTCTTGCGATGAAAAGTTTATGTCGAGAAAGACCGAGGCTGGGCTTAGTTCCAATGTAGGGCATTGGCAGAAGATGCAGGAAGACCTTGTTGGAAGCGAAGCAGGTGGAATGGTGAGGACAAGCACAAGAAACAACTTCAGGGAGTTTTGTTTTCCGTCCAGTCGTACAGACGCAGTTCCGGACAGAAGTGCCTCAGGGGTGATGTCTCCAGCAAACCTGGACAGAAATCGTGCAATGACGAATTCCGAAGAGGCCGACTTGGCAAACGTTCACACAAAACACTTAGCCATAGGAACATCAACGGTAGGTGGGCCAGAGTATGGTCTTGCGTTAAAAGACCCGACAGAGAATGAAGTGGGCAGCTCCAAGAGTCGCAATGCTCCAAAGTCAGCTTACAGCAGTCTGACCGAGTCACGTGATCCTGGTAATGCGTGTTGGTCCGACGAAATGAATTCCTCGTCCATTCATCCCGGGCATCGGAGAGGTGACACGTGGCCCCCGCATGGTTTTGCGTTTTCACCGACGAAGAATCCCCTGACCTCCACGATGCGGTACGGCACACCTTCCGGTGATAATCCGTTTGGGTTCGCGCCAAGGACAGGTGACCGCGATTCAACAACCACCATGGAAATCAGCTCTGTATCACTCATCGGGAATGACGGAGATGAGAGACAGGTCCATGGAGTTCATCAAGACCATGGAGTGATTGACGTCCCTGCACACTCCAGCAAAAACACTGACCAACGTTCCGCTTCGTTCAATGGAGATGCAATGTTCGACGTAGGATTCAGCATGCCTGGACACGCTGCGCAAGCTGCTCCGGGTCGCATGTCTGTCAGCCGCAGCTATGATTCCTTGCGAAAGCTCGCGGAGGAGAAGGAAAACATGCCCGCGACGGAAGACTGGCTAATGAGTTCCTTTTCGGAGAGCGACCTCCAAGAGGGGCGCATGTCTTGCGATTTTCAGACGCGCCGTGAGACAGGAGAGTTCCACTCTCCCCCGTTTAGAGAGAGCATACAGCACAGGAAGGTTCTTTGCGAATTGCAAGAGCGCAGCAGGTCAAAAGCGCAGCACGCTCACAATCAATTCGTCCAGGTTTTCCACGACAAGAGTCGCCATGATCATCAAGAACTGTTCCTCGACAAAGGCCACCATGATCATCAAGAACTGTTCCGCGACAAAGGCCACTGTGATCATCAAGAACTGAGCGAGAAGAGACACCCTGATTATCATGGGTTGAGTGACGGAAAGCATGATCTACCCCATCTTATACAAAGGCTTCCCCAATGCTCAGGGCAACAAGGACGTATGTCGCACCTGGCAGATGGTAGTGGACTATCACCGGCACGCCCCCTCTCTGTGGATTTGTTACCCCACGTACATAAGGACCAAATAGATAGTGGGTACAACACGCATAGTGCCAATGTTTCCATGGATATATAGTTTGTTCATTCGTTCGTGTCTCCTGAAGATTAAAGTCTCCTAATTAAGTCCTTCCATCGCTGGATTATGAATGTTATACCCTGATCTACCGTGACCTACAGTTACAGTTCTGTAGCGTTAATATTTATCAGTGAAACCAAGTTGTGGCAATGTCTCAATGGATATATAGCGCATATGGATGCTATTTTTGGAGCTACAGTGACAATTTTGTAGTGTGGTAGTTAACGGTGAAACCATAAGGAATATACAGTGAATTTGAATGTTATACAGTGACAGTTTTGTAGCGTGGTATTTAAAGGGACAGATTCGCCAACATATATTTACCTTTGATTATGTTCTCTACATAATTTCATGCAAATACGACCAACATTGGACCTTTATGCAAGGGATAAGCATCATTCAAAGTCACTCGCTGTACGGGCTAATCCCATTTATCGCATACAGCATGGAGGCTGCCATTGATGTTTATGAAACTCAGATCGCTCTAAAATGTGACGTCAAACCTGAACTACTCTTTTTGTTGGCTCACATTTTGCCTTGTGTTTGTGCACAAACCCTGCGAGCTGCAAGAGCTAACAAAAAGAGGTCGAGCTTGTTTGTTCGGGTTTGACATAGCATTTCAACGCAAACAATTCAAAATTCGGGTTTCAAAAAATATAATGGCAGCCTCCACGCTATACGCGATGAATGGGATTAGCCCATACAGCGATTGACTTTGATGCTCCTCCTTTTTTCAGAGGGCAAACATTGGACATATTTGCGTGAAATTATGTTTTAATGCGTAGATAACTTAATAAAAGGTGAATAGATGTTGGGGAAACTTTACCTTTAATGGTGGATATAGTCCATATGGATGCTACGTTTTGAATTTTGGATCTACAGTGACAATTTTGTAGTGTGGTAGTTAACGGTGAAACATGCCGTCCCAATGTTTCATAATAATGAATAATAATGGTGGCTACTTCGCACATTCCGTCTTTCGACGCTTGCGGCGTATCATTATTTTTGATGGATATAAAGTCAATATGAATGCTATTGGCTTGACCCAGATCTTCATTGACATTATTTTCTGTAGTGTGTTCTTAAGTGATTAAACCAAAGAACGTTTGAGCCACATGCCATTATATGTATATAACTTTAAGTAGAATATCATGACTTATGCATGCCGATGGCGTTTCTAAGCTTGTTGGTAGGTGAATTATGTTTTTCCCTTTTCATTAACTGATTTTGTGTTTGTTAATAATGTGACCAGATGACTGTGATGTGGCAGTTTCTTTTTAAAATCAATTACGAACATTATACTGTCCATATATTTAGACATATATGCAATGAATTACATGTACAATTAAATTTGTAAGAAATTTTAAAGGGCAATGCAACTCAAGAATATAGTTTATCCTACTTGATATATCGTAATATGCCTTTTTATTATATATAACATAACTCCGACTCAGATTTCTGTTTTGGGAGAAATATGTGAAAACTCTATCGGGCTTACCACTATACATGCGAACACTGGAGGCCGCCATTATTAGGTCTGTGCGGACAGCGGACTTATGGTCAGTGATATGCACTAATGCATTTCAATAGGACCCATTGTTACCATTGTCTGAATACTTGTAGATGCTTTGACGAGTCTGTAAATCAGTGAAAAGCTTTTTGTTCGGCCCGTAGCGCACTCGTCATAGTTTGCAAAGCATGTCGGGCAATTACAAGAACATGGCCGCTCCCATCACCTTTTGCTGCCGTAAAAATTAGTAAAATGTGGGTATGTTCACGTAAGGATTTCATGGGATCCAGGAGGCCAAAATTGCCAAGTTATGTATCAAATAAAATATCTGTTACCCTCTAAACGATAATAATAGCCGAAAGCCATAGTTTCATTGCCCTTTAAATAATAATGAATAATTAAGGAAAGGTTCTGTTTTGGTCTAACTTAAATTTATTGACTAAAACTTGTACGTTATCATTAAAAACTAATAGTCATAATTCAATCATACTTGAATGGTAGAAAGGTATTTTAACGGCTAAGTTAGAAAACTGTTTTCATACAAATGGCAACCGTTGAATCAAGAGGACACCTGAATATTTCAATGATTTTCTATCAAAAATATGAAACATGATTTTTTTTTTCTTAAAATGATGATTCAATAGAGAGCTTTGTAAAAACAATTCAAAAGCCACTGTTTGACAAATATGAAGGCTTTATAAGTAATTTCTAGAATTATCAAATAAATATAAATGTTCTAGTCTAACTGAAGTTGAAATGTGTGTTGCAAGTGTGATCCCACAAACAAAATCATTACAAAGTTGACTCTTAGTAACATTATATCAGGGATGATGGATGGTTCTCAGGTAAAAGCCTCAAATAGCCTTTTACACCTACAAGTTCAGGCTAATTTAGTAAATTTTCCACACAATTTATTAAGGTACAGTGACTCAGTTTTCAGGCTTTTGGTTTGTTTGGATGGCATTCTACAATATACAAGTGTTTGATTTTACAGGGTAGTAATTTCTCAGGTCCTACAGTGAAAATTTCTCGAGATTTGATTGATTATTATTGATACATTGAAACAGGGATCTAGTAACTTTGTTGACATGTGCAAAAAGTGATGAGTGGTGGATACAAAGTATATTGTTGGTATCTGATATGTCCACTGGATGTTGTGTGAAAATTTCAAGTTAAATGGACTTTATTATGGCCGAGTAATGAGCAAAAATGCAAAGTGATATTCACTAACTCATTGCACTCACTTTGTACACGGTTTTCGCGGTCCAATGGATAATCTGAATACTTCAATCGTAAATATCTTTTAAACTAAAGGGAAATTAAAAGAAACGAAACCGTTCCCATGCTTTTATTGTTATTACGAATACAACAAGGTATGAGGGAACCGCTAAAATTCCAATTGGATTTTGACGATTTGGGCAATGTTACCAAGTCCCTTTAAAGGTCCTGGGGACGATGACAATTATCTTGTAATATCAGGTTTCTTGTTATACCACGGTTTAAAAAAACAAAAGAATATAAGCAGCTAGGACCAACAAAATGTGATGGTTCTAAGAGGGTTTTGTTATACCAGAGCTTCTTATTGAATACTAGGCTCCACTGTATGAGAGAAAAAAGCATAACAAAGTAAATCACTGGTCTAATTTTTGAGAACTTTTCTGAGTTAAACAAGAGTCTATCGTAGAACTCGCACTATCTTGTGTAATGCTGGCCATCAAATTCATTATTTTGTTGAAATTTGTGAATTTATTTTTCATGGATACTGCGTGTACTTACATGATCATTTACAATGTGCGATTGTGCTTCCAAATTGTATTCTTGATTATAATGGTAGTGTAATGTAGTCTGTACATTAGAATTATAACCTCATCATATTTATCATCTTTCTTACAAGTATTTGTAGCTCAGAATCTTTAGAGAATTGACTTACTGTAAATATTGTAATATACAAGTTGTTTATATGTGTGTGCATGCCTTTTGCAATAAAGTTTCTTTACTTTTTTGAATAAATAGTGTCTTTAAAACCTTATGTTGTCTTTAGAAATATAGTGAAGTGCTGCTTTTGTATAATTTAATATTTAAAGTGATCTATTAACTTTGTTGAATTCAACCAAAATCACTTGGAGCTTTCACACCATGGACCTTGTTGTTTGGCTTGTTGATATTTCTCCCTAATTATGGAGATATTTAAAACATGATATGGGTATAATTATAATTGAAATCTTAAATATCACTTTTAGAACAATAATATAAAGTTAATGGATCACTTTAATAGAGATAATAAACCGTTAAATGATAATATATACAAATTACTTCTCTTAATAACCTATTCCACCAGCAACTAGAAATATCTCCAAAAAAAAAAAAAATGTTGCTACATCCAAACTTTGATTATTACTGCGACCAAACATTCATGGGTCTGCAGAACATACTAGTTCTTTTGATAATTATACGTTCCAAGTTCTCTAGACAATAGATACTGTAGTCTATTTCTGCAGACCCATTAGCACATATGTAATTTAGTATGATGATGAGTTTTCAGAAGTTATGATAAAATCTTGCTGGAAACCTATTTTTCTTAAACTTTTTTTTCGCAAAATGGACTACTAAAACTGATTAATACTAGAACATTATATTGGGTACTTTTAATTCAATGCTGTTCAAGTGTATGGGCACAAGTACTAACACTAAGACAAGTACAAATACATATACAGTATCTTTATTCTCATTATACTTGAGGGAAACCCAGCAATATAGTATATTTCAATAGCTTACATAATATTATTTACTTTTTTGTGTGTAAAAATGTGAGAGTTGTCTGTGCGTGAATACGGTATTTTCGCAAACCTGAAGACGACGAGTAGTGGGGTGGTTAAGGGGTCCATGACTGCATTTTGAGGTACGATTGTTTTACTTGGCATACATACTCCTTGGATCAAAAAAAGAAAATTCGTCAAAAGAGACACTCTGTATCTATGCAAATTAGGCCTAATTTCCATAATTGATATACAGTGTCTCTTTGGATAAATTTTCTTCTTTTGATCCAAGGAGTTTGTATGCCAAGTAAAACAATTGTACCCCAAACTGCAGTGAACACCCATATTTGTGGCCCCTACTAGAAGAAATGACGTCATTTAGGCGAGAAATTACGTCACTTACGTTCTCTCTCGTCGTCTGGCCAATCTGAGCACAGTTCATGCCCGATTTCAGGTTCGTCGGAAAATCCAGTGCACCGTCTTCAGAATTACGTAATCAGAGAAGTATCAACATGTATATGTGTGTGTGTGTGTGTTTTATACGTGTGTATGTGTATGTGTGGTGGATTATGTAACTGGTGTATGCGTGTGTGTTTGAATGTGTGCGTGTGTGGCTTTGTGTACGTGTGTGTGTGTTTGTGAGTGTATATGTGTTTGTTTGTGTTTGTTGGAATGCGAGTGCATGCGTGCGTGTGTGTATCTGCGTATGTGTACGGGTATGGGTTTTTGTTTGAGTGTGTGCGTGTGTTTGTGTTTGTTTGAGTGCTCGCGTGGATGAGTGTGCGTGCGTGTGTTTGTGTTTATGTGGATGTGCGTTTGTGGGTGTTTGTGTGCATTTGTGAGTGTGCATTCATGTGTTTGTGTGCGTGTGTGTTGTGTATCTGTATGCGTATGTGTGGGAGTTTTATTAATGTTGTGTTTGTGTGTATACGCGTGTGTAAGGGTTTGTGTTTGTGTGAGCGCATGTGTGAGGTGTTTGTGTGCATTGTTGTTTGTTTGAGTGCGAGTGCGTGCGTGCGTGCGGGAGTGGATGTTTGTGCGTGTGAGTATACGTGTGTGTAAGTGTGTGTGTGTTTTGTGTGATTGTGTGTGTGTGTGTGTCTGTGTTGGAGTTTGAATAATTCAGTCGGGTCGTGTGTTTGCGCATGTGTATGTTTGAAAGTGTAAGGTGTGTGTGAGTGTTTGTCATGATTGTGTGTAGAAGGGAACGACGTCATTGTGAACGCGCGTTAACTAAAAACGAAAATGGTTCAAAGGCAGCGAACAGGTAGTGAACAGCACGGGTTGACTACATCCAATAGACCGCTTCTGTGATGTATGCAAATAATATTCGTATGACGTATAGACTCCCCGTTGGCAAACTTAACAATAGTAACTAGGTTCGGCAAGATAAGTATGCCGGAGCTTACCGGACCTAGTTACTATTGTTAAACAGTGCCAACGTGGAGTATTACGTCATACGCATATTATTTGCTTATACAGGGTGGCCCAGAAATAACGGAACGGGGTACTTTCCATTATAAAGAAATATACAGACTAGGTTCACTGGATAGATAATCTTTTAAAAAGAACTTTGATATCATCAACAGTAATGTTTTTGTTTGGGTGTTCGGAATAACGAATTTCTTTTAAAAAGATTATCTATCCAGTGAACATATTATCACAATGGCAAATACCCCGTTCCGTTATTTCTGGGCCACCCTGAAACGGTCGTTCTAGGACGGGAAACTCGTTCTCGTTCACATAAGCGAAAACTCCCTAATATGTATGTGTGCCTGAGCGTGCGTGCTTGTGTGGGACTAAAAGAGAGAAGAACATGGGTAAAAGTAGAGAAGAAAGACGGAACACCGGATGTCAAGTGTGATTTTTCAAGGAATCGAAGAAGAGGAAATTGGGGAAAAGGAGAAAGAGAGAGAGAGAGATGGAGTATATAATTGGGTGAGAATTAAGCCCGGCGCAGACAGAGCCGACTCGACCCGATCCGACTGGTTTAAATCAGGCTAGAGTTGGGCCCGGTCGGTCGGAGCAGATTTATCGCGTTGAATCGGCCCCATTGCAACTAGCATCCGACTGTCTCTCGACTGGCAAAATGTGTGTCGCGAGGCACTGAAAACTGAGCCGATCGGAATGACAACCAGTCGAGTCGGCTCTGTCTGCGCCGGGCATTAGAGTGATGGGGATGGTGTGGGCGGGAGATAAAATGGGAATAGAGAGAAGGGAATAAAGACACACAGAGGGGGAGGGATGCAGAGAAAGAGGAGGAGAGGGGATAATGATAAGGATTAAGAAAAGATGATATTTTAAGAGGAAAATATGAGGCTGTTTATGGAGAAGCAGTTTTGTGAATTTGGACTATGTTGCAAAATCCATTTCAAGAGAGAAAGAAAGGGGGGGGGGGGTCTATACGTAGAAAAGAAAGACGGAACACCGGATGTTAGTGTGATTTTTCAAATAATCACAGTAGAAACAATTTGGGAAAAGAGAGAGAGATCGATGGAGTGATTTGGTGGGAAATAAAAAAAAAGGGAGAGAGAGAGAGGGGGAGTGTGGTTGGGAGATAAAACGGGAATAGAGAGGAGAATAGAATAAAGATACAGAGAGTGGGAGGGGTGCAGCGAACGAGGATCAAGGAGAGAGATCGGATAATAAGGAATAAGAAAATATGATATTTTATAAGAGGAAAAGATGAGGCGGTATATATGGGGAGGGGGCACACCTTATGTATATTTCTGTTTGTTCATAAATGTTCTTGTGTTGTTTATTTATTTATTTTTTCCAAATGATTGGGGGGGGGGGGGGTTATACGGAGAACCAATTTTGTGGATTTGGACTAAATACAAGATCCATTTAAAGAGAGAAAGAAAAGGGGTCTATACGTAGAACAGAAAGACGGAACACCGGATGTTTTAGTGTGGCATTTCAAGGAATCGTCGAAGGGGGAAATGGGGGGGGGGGGGGGGGGGGTGGAGAAGAGAGAGATCGATGGAGTGATTTGGTGGGAAAGAGTGAGAGAGAGAGAGAGGGGGGTGTGGTTGGGAGATAAAACGGGAATAGAGAGGAGAATAAAATAAAGATACCGACATGGGAGGAGTGCAGAGGAAGAGGAAGAGGAGGGGGGAGAGAGAGAGAGAGAGAGGGGATAATACGAATTAAGAACAGATAATATTTTAAGAGGGAAATATGAGGCTGAATATATAAAATGGAGAACCGGAAGCATAATTATACAAGAACGGGAATGTTTATCGTAATAAGTGACGCGTTAATAACGCGTTTTAAATTATTTTTTTACTGCACTCATGATGAACATGTGTGACTTCTATAATTAAAATATTTTCTTTAAGACAACGTGAAACAAAGCTTGTTATCCTCACCTGTTCCAAAGCAATTACAAATGTGACGCTTGGTTAAACAGTCAATAATCTAGCACACACGCTTCTTAATCCAAACATTAATTAATCAGGATTTATAGAGAAATACATTACACATCCATATTGATTTCAATACGATTTTCTTTTAATATTTCTGGGAAAGAAAACATCCTGAAAACTTTTGTTTATTAAACGTGGTTGTGCAATTAAAATGCGGTATTTAAAAGAGCATTTCGAAACGAAAACTCTCTTCAGTTTTGAATTGAATTCTCCGGAGTTGGTTCTTTTTTCCTGTATATGTTCTGCCGTAACATAGGGGAGGAAGAGTCCTAAGAAATCGCTTCATTTCAGGTTTGGGTGAGTACAAATTAATCATATTCATGTATTTAATTTGAATCATTTGATGTACATGCACTATGACCGAAGGAAAAGAATATAATTCCCTTTTAATATGGTGAATTGTCTAGTATTTTTGGCTGCAATTGATATCATTTTTGATAAAACTCTTTTAATTTTAATTTCAATTTGAAATTAAATATTTTGGTCATAGTATAGGTATATGGCTATATTTGTTCAATTACGACAATATACAAGTGGTAATAGTTGGCATACAAATTGTTATAAAATATAAAATATTGTGTTCTATAATTATTGTATAATTCTATATATAAGCACGATTTGTGTGTTTGAATATAATAACGCTACAAAAATGCTAGCAAAATGCTAGAATGTTTGATTTATATTCATATTCTGGTTGTAATGATGTGCAGGTAAAAACATGAGTTGCGTGACAGTAATTTTTCCAACAAGATTGATCTATTGAATTTAATGAATACAAATATTTTGATTATAATGTATACATAAATCTCTCACTACATAGATTAGATTAGAAAATAAATAACATTGTTAATAAACAATAAACTTTCACTAGGACTAAATATTTCAATTTCAATTTATTTGCGTTTCCAACAAAATAAACATGTCAATTATAAATTTTCCAAAAATAAAGGAAAACATATCAGAAACAGAGGGATCCACTGCATGAAAATCAAAGCTTGTACAATTGCGGAGCCCTCAAATAACAATTAGGACTAATAGCGTAATTATTAAAACTAAAAAAGGAAAAAAGTGTGCCAAAAAGAGAGGAAAACGGGACAACTGAGAAAGTAGGGTACATGACCCAGGTAGATGACAAAGATAGGAGAACACGGTCACGATACAAAAAGTAGACAATAAGTGAGAGATCGGGTGACAGAAAAGAATACAAAAAAAAAGATGAGGTGCAGGATTGAGAATTAGACGAAGAAGGAGATTTGCGCATAAGAAAAGAGGAAAAGAGATATATTATATGTCAGTTTATTTTATAATACAAGCAATTAACTACCCGCAAGTTGGTAAACCGTATAATGTAAACATTTATTAAGATATTGATTTTTAACTTTTGATAACAATACAAATATTTACCTCCGACATTTGTCAATTATATTTTATAAGAAAAATGAGAGAGAGAATGTATTTTATACGCCCAGTTATGATAATCACATCAATAATTATAACGTTCAATTGGCATTTGTACCTTCATTATAATAACAAAGGTTTCATCAAGTATGTTAAGACTCGAAATTCCATAAATCGTTCGTATACATTATCTCCTGTAGATTAATCTAGAATTCAAATTTCTACAACCGGCCGTGTCAAAAAAAGACATGTTGCCCAGGAGTGCGAGTAGTGTTGAGTATTGGTATTTCCCGAAGTGCCCCCCGATATTCTTTTGAGAGATAATGAAAAACCGACTGTCAAATTCGAAAGAACATACAATTTTAATGACAGAATAAACTTTATTTGATCAAAATCGGTTCAGAAACGGCTGAAATATCCATAAATATATTTTGTATTCAAAATAGTTCACACCGGCAAGCACCGGGCGATATTTAGACTTTTTAGAAAATTTTTAAAAATGCTCGAAGACTACTTTGAAAAAAATCTGAACAGGTTTTTAAAAAGTCGTTGATGATATCTCTATTGAATCATTATTTTAACAAACATTAAATGCACAATTTTGTATGAAAAAAGGCTAAAAACCAATGATTTGTTTTAAATAGCGCCCTCTTGAGTTGTAACGGCTCTTTTTTTAATGATAACGGGGGTTTTACTTAGTCGTTTGTAATTGTGTATACTTTTCGAGCATGGTGAAGTTATAACTATTACTTTGTACCGTAATGTTGCAGGTTTTGGTTACTAAAGTTAAGTTTGACCAATACTCAACTCGGGACTCAACTATCCCTTTAATTAGCGTGCCCCGACTACAGGAATACAACAGCGACATTGAGAACTAAAAGTAGAATATAATCAATCTAAATAATTAAAATTAAACCATTGAATGTATCCCACCCATCCCACAGAAACATATCCAACGCACCAAACCACCATCGTCACCAAGATGAATAACCACCAACGCGCGAGCCTCCTCCCGCTCGCTTCCGTACTCCTCCTCATCGCGTGCTGCGGGGTTACGCGCATCCGTAGCCAAGGCAACGGGCCTGTCGTCTGCCCAGATGAACGCTACAGCATGCACCAGACCGCGAACCACATGCCGTACTGCCTCCGCTACTTCACGTATGAAAGGACCTGGTTCGATTCGGAAAGATTCTGCAGAAGGGACGAAGATGGGAGCCTCTTCTACCCAGAGGATACGATCGAATATGGATCCGCCTTCCACGAATTACAGTAAATTAATTCATATTTTAATTCAAATTTGTTCTCGCCTTCAACAATTGTTATCACACGTCCGATCTTATCTCCATATCAATCTTCCTCAAACTCATTATCATCATCGCTATCCTCAACATCATCATTATTATTATTATTATTATTATTATTATCATTATTATTATTATTATTATTATTATTATAATCATCATCATCATCAGGATGTGCATCGAAAGCTACCACCGTTAAGCTTACACTTTTTTGTCACTTGTGTGACTTTGTTAAATATATTTATTTAAAATCATCATCATCATCATCATCATATTTGGTATAATGATATTTGATTGTTTGTTATACTCCCTAAATGTTTTCTTTTCCTGATTATAGTGATGATGATGATGATGTTGATGATGATGATGATGATGAAAATGTTCATGTTAATGATGGATGATGATGAAGTTGATGACGATAATGAAATTGATGGCGATGATTTTCAAAGATAATGTGGATGGTGATGAATGATAATGATGATGGTGATGTTGATGATGATGATCATCATCATTGTAATGATGATGATGATGATGATGTTGAAAATGATGAAGATGATGATGACTATAATAGTGATGATGATGATATGATGGTGACGGATGTAAGATTTGACAAGAAATTGGGGTGGGGGATACTGGTGGTGGCAGTATACTGATAATGGTGATGACGATGATGATGATGTTGAGGATGATGATGACGAGGACGATGGTGATACTAATGATGATAATGATGGTGGATGACAACGTTCATGATGCTGTCAATGATAGATAATATGTGACCCGTCACAGCCAGAAGAAACAGAAGTCGGATAAATAATTTTCTGGATTTTTATCTAGTTTGGATCAGCATTATCTAAGCTTTAATATGATATAAAAGTTGTATTATAGTGATTCTGCAACGCGGAGTTATTGAATATGTTTTTCTAAGGGCAATTTCCAACGGTCTGGAAATAAAATGCAGAGAAAATCCCTCAAGAAGTTTTACATCCGTTTCGAGAGCGAAATTAGCTTTCTAATCAGGCCATACTTGAACCAGTTGCATGAATAGAATGTGGTAGCAACCTTTATCCAATTTTCTTGAAAACTTGCATATCAGTACATATGTATGATTTACACCTTCCCTCCAAAAATTGTTGAATATAATCCATGTTTTGTAGAGATATGTAAAGATTTGATCGAAATTTAAGTGATTTTGGAATGACAAACTTGGATTCAAGTACACACCGAGCACGGGATACAAAAGCGAGCACTTTTACCTAACAAAAGGGGGTCACGCCTCAACGACAGCGTTACCCTAAAGAGTGTTCTTTTTTAAACAAAGGAGGCCATTTGAGTCAGTAGGTGAATAGGGATTAGAGAATATCGATGTGCGCTGACTCTTGACCGCCAGCGAGATTTGCAACTTGGAACAAAGGGGTTGTTAAGAGGCGGAGCTTAATATCGATCGCTTTTGGGAGCGAAGAATTTTGGAAAGCAAACTTTTCAAACCTTCTAAAAACATGCTTCAAAACTTTCCTTAATGTTCACCTTTCCACTTAATATTTGTACTGGAGATTGTGCTTACTGGTAGAACAAATATCAGGGAAAGGCCTGAACTAATAATATTTTTTTCGACATTTTAATGCAATTTCAAATCAATCATGATTTCTGAGGTTCGAACTCGCGCGACTTTTGGCTCCTCTGAGAAAGACGCGACACATATGACATGCTTAATCATGATGATGAAGTTTATAGGATGTGGCCTTTACTGACCAATCAGGCGCTTACCCGCTCAAGCGGGATAGCGCGTTGCGACTAACATAGGGTATAAAAGAACTTGCTTACATTATATTTGTATCACCTGACGAAGTGTTGCAGGGTCACACGAAACGTCGTGATCTTGTTAGATTCCTTGTTGACCTTACATTGTGAGACAAACGAGTATCATTAGCGATATTATTAACGATGCTATTTCCGCAATGAATAACACATTTAGTATTATAAATGAAGTTTATTCTTCCTCATTTATTTCCCTCCTAATTTGATTTCCCTCCTAATTTGATTTTCCTCCTCCTTACAGGAAATGTCACGGGCGAAAGAGCTGGCTAGGTGTGAGACTGGACAGCAGGAAGTATTACACGTCCAACTCTCACGAACGCAACAACTTCTGGCTGCTTGACCCTGATAGCGAAGAGGAAGATGGGACCCACTTGCTGGAGATAGAACGGAACCAGAACCAGGTGAAGAGTAGGCTAGTTCTAGACCCTTGGAAGCTGATCTCCGCCACCCCGAAAAGCGCTGCCAAAACGAGAGATCTGTACTACAGCAGTGATCGCTGCCACCCGAGGCTGCTGTTGTACAGATCTTCCGAGTGGCGGAGATCAACTTCCAAGGGTCTTGAACTAGACTAAGTGAAGAGCTGCATTGATAAGGGATGCTCTAATCACATAAGATTTACTTTCTGATTGAAGTTTTGCCGAGATCTGGCATTCTGGTGACAAAAAGGTCTATATTGACCACCACAAAAATAATATAGAAGCATTGCTGCTGTTGTGTTGTAGTGAGTAGAAAGACTAAGCAACTATTTGCTAGGTGACCCGACTTTACCGATAATGACCGAGGCAGCAATAATTTGCTAAAGAGCGGGCAAAATCAGATAAAGGTGATGATTTTTGTGTGGTTTATTATAATAATAATAATAAATAATATACTCGATTTATATAGTGCCTAATATGATTGATAATCTTCTCTAAGCGCTTTACAATGATATTATTATATAATTGTAAAGCGCTATAGAGATGATTATCAATCGTGATAGGCGCTATATAAATCAAGGATATTATTATTATTATTAATAATAATTATATAATAACTCGATAACAAGTTATAACGTAGGAGCATGTGCCCTTTCATTTGAATATTGTTTACATTTCAAAAGAAAAAGACGAACACACAATACAATGTGCTTTGTATATAGTTGTTTATATGAAACTCAACTCAAGAAATCGAAATTCAATACTGAATTCAACAGAATCAAATGAAAATTAATTGACGATTAAACTAATGGAGTTTTGTTCTTATTTCACTTACGCAGGCCGTTGGGAATTTCTACTGGCGCAAGAACAGGTGGTACGACCCAGAGTCACGCCCATTCATCTGCAACATTGCGGCTTGCACCGTCGACTGTACACGCCTCGACGCCCTGATTGCTGCGTTTTCCGCACTCCTGCCAGGGCAGTAGGATGACAATCTTTTGAAACATATCACAGCCGCACATCAGTTCATATTATAATAATTATAACGTATGTCTATCATAAACAGCGCTAACTTTCATTAGTTTATTAGTTCGTCCATCGTGGACATATCAACCTTACATCTGCAACATTGCTGCATTTTCCGCACTTCTTGCAATGACAATTTAACCTTGGGTCTTATCGATACTTCAAAGAAAGTACAATAAAAATAGTTTACAATTTATTCACGAATACTTATTTGAATTTGAAATAAAAGAAACTTTACAACACATTTGGATATATACTATACTCTTTATTAAACTCTGTTAGCCTATAGATATATATCATTCAGTAAGTGAATATGTGACCTTACACCACAAAACGACCAATAAGTCGGGAAAAATGATTGTGCTGATTTTCACATGACATTAAAGTAGAAATAATTACCTTTAAAATTATATATAATTTGTAATATTCGGACTACGCTAACCCTCTCAAAATGAGCGCCAAAGATTCGGAACATGGCTGAAGCAGTTTTAAAACAAGGGAGAAAACAGACCGCTTCAAAGAATGGCATCCATTTAAGCACTGTTATCTGATAATTTTGATTCTAAGAAAAATCATTTTTAAATATGATTTCTGACGCTCAAATTTTCACAGAAGGTAGATTAAGATTACCATATTCAGAAAATATACAAATCTTGAATCTCATTTTTAAAAACAAATTTGACTATTTCAGCTAATAGCAGAAAAACTACCCTGGCGACATAACGGTCGTTTTGTGGTGTAAGGTCACATATATAATGTAATCCTGAAAAGATTGATGGTTAACCCATTGCCTACGCGAACCTGGGAGGTCCTTTATTAAAGGGTACCACCACCCAAAAATAATATTCTTATTAAAAAAAGGTAACATTTTTAGTAGTCCATTCCACCAAAAAGATCAGAAATACCATTGTTTCCAAAAAATAACAATTTGAATAAAAGCATCACCATACTGCAACATGTGTTCATGGGTCTGCATACAAAGACCATCTTTTGTTTAGGACGAACGCATCGTCCGTGATTCTATTGTCCCCAAACGTACGCATGAATAGAATTGGGGCACTCACAAGCGTTTGGCGCATACGGAACTATGAGGCCATAATGGTTCTGTAAGTGGTGGTAATTTAATTGCATTGTTTATGAATAACACAACCCTTTGCAAAATGTTGGGCATCTTTTTGATATCACACAACGGTACCAAAATATATAATTGTGTGTTGCTCTTTGCCTGGTGGCCCCCTTTAACTTGATTGGGATTGTAAATTTCGTAGGGAACAGGTTCATTCATCTATATATATGACAGACTTATTGTTATGGCTTCCATTGAGGTTATATACTATTGGAGTCAAAGCCTATTTTCAGAATATTGTATTGAAACTGGACCATATGTAATTTGAGAGAGTAAGCATGTCTTCAGATTATTACTAATTAACTGTATCACAAGTAACAATAATAATAACGGTTATTTATATAGTGCTATTCCTGTGAGGATCATAGCGCTTTACACTATTATCATTACCGCGGTCAATGGATATGTAATCATTAAAATCAACTGAGCATACCTCTCTCTGCGTTACTGTCTGTTGTTTTGTTGTTTATTCATAATTAAACATTTTACTCCATGTCGTCGTCGGGTGAGAGTGAGAAAGGGGTTAGTCGATTTTTGGCTAAAATGAGTTACTGTAAACGTCGTTATTTTCGCGCGATTAATATTTTGCGCTGAGTGACAAAAAACCCATCCGCGGCTTTTTACTTTTGAGGCCGAGCAAGTGCTCACACGCAATTGCAAATCGCGCATTTATATACACGGACGCCGACTTCAGCGCGAAATCCGCGAAAATGAATGCACCGCGAACATTACCACGTTTACAGCTTACAATCTCCTAAGTTGGAGCCTCCTCTACGACTATAGATTATTATTTCTATTTTTAGATAATACATGTAATTAAAAGTATAAGAGAGCTAAATTTGGTTTCTACTTTCTACATGGCTTGGAAACTCAAAACACAATGGCCCGAATTCTCATCAGTGGCTGATCAACTTGCGCCAGGCCTAAAAAGACAAAGACCACTGGTAACACTTTGCACCAGTCATAGTAAAGTCTGTCATCAGCCAAATTGCGTCCTGGTTCATCCTGGACATTGTATTGCTGGTGACCGGTTATACTGTTACGACTGAATTTTAAAGGGCCCATTGTCCTGATGCTTATAAGCAGCTCTCAAGGGATTGACCTGATAATGAAAGGAAACCATTAGAATATCTCTGGGGACCATAGTTACGAGACAATAGGTCTACTGGTGCAAAGTGTTACAAGAAGTACAAGTGACTTGGCGCCCTTCTCTTTCTCAACCAACAATTTATTTCTTAGACTAAATGATGCATATTTACATATTAAGATTAAAAGATTTATATGTCAATATTAAATACTGAAGTAATTAAATTCAAATTGGTCCACACATACATATACAATCATGTAAATATATGATGAACTTAACATGATAAACAGATGAGATGTTGAATAAAATAAAAATATTAAAAAGCAAATTTAATATTCGAGTTGACATACAAGATGTGACAAAGAAATAAGCAAATAAGTAAAATAATGGTATTCACTTGAAATTTAACTATTAAGGCAGGTATAAACACATACATTTTTAATGAAATTATTCTCACATTTTCACATATTCAGGTATTAATTATTGATAGGCCATAGCAAGAACAAAAATTGCACTTTAAATTGTATGATCATGTTATTTTGTACTCGACTTAATGAATGATGTGGAATTACAAATATTAAACATTTCAAAATATGCCCTTTGAATTAACACCTTCAAAAGTTAAGGATGCAAAGTGTTAATGATGGGGTATGTATTCTACTTGACAACATGTGTATATTACAGCTATGTGTAAATAGCTACACAAATTCACATAAAGCACCAAACAAAGAAATAAAACTGCTTATTACTTTTCCAAGATTCAGAGTGTGTACATTATAGCACACATATACATGAACTGTACATAGTGCACATTTGTTTATTTCTGTTTGCATTCACAGTATATCTACTTAAACATAATGCAAACAAATACAAAATAAAATGGCTTACTGTTTTTTTCAACAAAATTAACAAAAAGTTAATGTGAGAGTCAATATAATATAGGGCCTTAAAAAAAAGGTTAATATACATGTATAGCACAAAAGACAAATACCAAACATCATTTATTTATTTAATTCTCACATTCTCAGAAGCTGTAAACAACAAAATGCAAGTAAATAAGTTCAAATTCCTATATAAAATCTCTTATATACAATCTTGCACACTATTAACGGCTGGATCAATTAGAAACAGATAAGAGACACAAATCTAACATAAACACATACCACCAATTAAAAATGCCCTTCATAATTTCTTAAATACATACAATTTAAACTGAACAACTATTAATAGTACATGCATTATTTACATATAAACTGGGCTCCAAAAGAAACTTATCACCTTTTCAGAGCGACGCTCACTAAAATCCATAGCATCAAATTGAATCATATTTAGACACAGATAAGCTATTATTCTCCTTATGAAGCATATCTTAAAAATAAAAAATTTGCTCTTGCCAAAAAAGAGAAAAATGCGATGGAATCACTACAGGTCAGTTAAAAAAAAACACAGAAACTGCTCGCTGCGAACCTCCACGAAAGGCGGTCTATTCAGAACTTTCAATAGCTATTCATTCAACTTCAAAGCGGGTTATGTAACCACTAGACTGGCTATTGTCCGTACCGAACTCTGTTTCTGTGATTTTTGAAAAATGACCTCTTGCGATTTCACCTTATTTTATTCTTTGTTGACTAAAGCAAACATAATTTTTTTTAGATGAGCTTGCTAAGGGGTATTGTAGCTAATCTATGACCAATTATGATTAATTTTTATGCTTTGGATTTGAATGTGTGTCACTCTGAAGAAGTGATAAGTTTCTTTTGGAACCCAGTTTATATGAATTATGAGTAGTATATTAAACTAATAAATGATATATAAAATGTTACACCCACCCATCAAAAGTTAACGTTCAAAAGTTTTGTACAGAATGTTACAAAAGACAAAGAATAATTATCCCTTTCTTGTAGAAAAGGCAGGTCTAGATACTGTAGGTTCTCCAAAACTCAGATATTACTCAGATTTACTTGCCATGGACTAATATCTCTAATATGACGTCCCTTAGATCACGAAGCAAAAGACCCTGACGTCAAATCCAGATTGCAGGCTTTGTTACGTGCTGTACAATATAAAAATAAAGACAAAAGATAAATATATAATATGTCAGCACCTTTAAAAGAATCTAATAAAAATGCATGAAGTAAAAAGCCCTGATACATGTATGTGCATGTATGATCCAGATTGTAGCTAACCTTGTTGCAAGCTCAGTATTTAAAGGGACTTTACAGTAACATTGTCCAAATCCTCAAAATCCAATTGGAATTCTAGCGGTTCCCTCATACCTTGTTGTATTCGTATTAACAATAAAAGCATGGGACAGGTTTTGGTTTTTCAAATTTCCCTTTCGTTAAAAAGATATTTACGATTGAAGTGTTCAGATGTTAAATTATCCACTGGACCGTCAGAACCGTGTACAAAGTGAGTGCAATGAGTTAGTGAATATCACTTTGCGTTTTTGCTCATTACTCGGCCATATAACGTCCATTTAACTTGAAATTGTCACACAACACCCAGTGGGCATATCAGATAACAACAATATACATTGTATCAACCACTCATCACTTTTTGCACATGTAAACAGAGTTACTAGAGTTACAAGCCAAAATGGGAACTGATTTAATAGTCAATTGGGGTTTACAAAGCCCCCAATACCTGACAAACTGTTGTCATCACTGAAAATGAGATGGAAAAGGGGAATATTCTGTGAAATTTTAAACTAAATTGATTAATAAATATTATAGATAGATATGACAATTTTAACAAAATACAGTCAAATTACCAATTTTGCAAAATTCCTGTAAAATTGCGGCACTCTATCAGCGATTATAGAATAACTGCCTCATGTTATGTACACAGTGGAGATTTTTATGGACAGAATGAATGTTTGAATATTAAGTCTTCCACTCATTAATAACAATGGATAAATCAGTCAGTCATCACACTCACCATCAAAATATGTGGTATCCGTTTCGTTATCAGGGGCCGGTATGAAAGGTGGTTCCATCTCTCTTACATGTTCCCAGTCAATATGTCTCAGGAATTCATGCCGTTTCACATCTGAGGAAAGATAAGATGGGTAAGTATATATCGGGTATATCAAAATACAAAAAAGCATATGTGGGACTAATGTAAATATGATCTTTATCTGTGTTGGTATGAAAGGTGGCTATATCTCTTGTACATGGTCCCAATTCAGAAGTCTTGGGTATGAACGGATGGACAAGAAACATAATGTCTGCGGCAAATTCTTTGGCAGGAGGCATTGAAAGTTAAAAAAACGCAGAATACAGATTAACAGATAACTGCTCGTTTTAAAGGCAACAATCAAAATACTACAGCACTAAAACTAACCTTGTGCCGTGGGTCGATCTTGTGGGGACATAGCGAGCAGGCTCACAATCAGATCCTGTGCAACAGTAGAAATGGCCTCATCACCCTCCGGCCAGGACATTTCTGGATGAAAATTGGTGAGGTAATGTAAAATTAAATAGGTAAATAATAATAATAATATAATTATAATAATAATGATAATACAATAATAATAATAACAACAACATCAACTAATACTAATTTGTTTGATAATAGGATCAAACTTGTGGGGAAATAGCAATCAGGCTCTCGATTAGATCCTGTGCAACAGTAGAAATGGCCTCATCACCCTCGGGCCACGACATTTCTGGATGAAAATTGGTGAGGTAATGTAAAATTAACTAGGTAAATAATAATAATAATATAATAATAATAATAGCAACAACATCAACTAATACTAATTTGTTTGATAATAAGATCAAACTTGTGGGGAGATAGCAAGCAGGCTCACAATCAGATCTTGTGCAACAGTAGAAATGGCCTCATCACCCTCGGGCCAGGACATTTCTAGAAAACAAATTACTGTATTTGCTGGTGTATTAACCGCACCTTTTTTCAACAAAAAAAAGGGAAAAAAAAGGGGTGCGGTTAATACACGACCGTATTACCCGCACTTTTTTTTTTTTTTTTTAGGGGTGCGGTTAATACACCGGAGCGGTTAATACACCGACAAATACGGTAAGAACAAAACGGATGGGTAAATGATGAAGTATAGTTTACAAAGGAGGACAAACATATATATTACGCTAGTCACGTGCAACGGCCGATATCGCCTCACCTCCCTCAGTCCAAGACACTTCTGGATGCAAATTTGAAAGTAAATAGGAAATTTACTCAAGAAAAGTTCATGAACAAATTGATGCCAGTGATCAGGCAAGGATAATAATGAAGTACTCATGTAACACCATGAGCTATAGAGACATTTTACATTTAATTATATTTTAAAATATTTAACAAATTGGTAGCCCAGTTAGGCAAGAAAAGGCGAGACTTTTCAAATTCTACTGGCCCGAAACCTGAATCTGGTGGCCCCAAACAAAGAAATACATAACACATTACGTTATTCTTGCCCATTCGGGACCATGGAATTTAGAATCAACGGATTCTGGTGGCCCAAAGTTAATTTTTAGTGGCTCCGGGCCAGCAGGCCTGAGTTAATTTTGAACACTGTGTAAAGTTCACTTACCCCTGTTCAAAATGTTCTGGAAGACGAGGTCTGGTGTGCTGTCACAGAACGGAGGGATGCCGATCAAGAACTCGTACAGACAGACACCTAGGGCCCACCAGTCCACTCCAGCGCCTAGTAGAATGAATATCAAATTAAACACGTAATTAACAATAATTAAAATCAAGATGTTGAAGATGGTGATGATAATGATGACAATTTTAATATTCATGATGAGGGTGATAAAGATGACGATAATGAAAAATTATGAAGAAGATAATGATGATGACCATGAAGAGAATGATGATGATGGTGATGGTGATGATGATGATGATGGTGATGATGATGATGATGATGATGATGATTATGATGATGCTGATGACAGTGATGGTAGTAGTGATTATGATGAGTTGTCACAGAATGGGGGGATGCCAATCAAGAACTCGTACAGACATAGCCCCAGGGCCCCCCAGTCCACACTAGCCCCTAGCAGAATAAATAAATATAAACTTAATTAATAATAACCATTGATTCATGATTATTATGAAAATGGTGATGATTATGATGATGCTGATGATGAGGACGAAAACAACGATGGTGATGATGAAGATGTTGATAAAGATGATAACGATGGTGATCATGATCATTGTGCTAGTGATGTTGATTATGATGATGGTGGTGGTGATGACGACGACTGATGATGATGATGATAATGTCTGTGGTGACCACCACCCCAACAACGATGATGATGACAATAATAATTATGATGGTTACTGGTATGGGACTCAGCCTAAAATAAAGAAACCATGAGATACGAATGGCTACATTAAAGTATATGAACTCAATAGCTATTTTATCTTTTTAACGTATAACAGTTTATATTACCATGGGGTTTCTGTAAAAGAAGCTCCGGGGCCAGATAGTCCGGTGTTCCCAGAATCCTCTCCACTTCCAGCTGTCCATCGGCTGCTGGTAGAGGGCGCCGTCTACAGCTCTTGGGTGTCCGCAGGGGTGTTGGGCCTGGAGTAATCAGTCCTGGTCTCCCTATCGAAGCAATGAAAGTATTAAAATTAATAACAATCAGACACACATCAGAATGACAGACACACTTTGGAGAGTAGCCAGAAGAAGCTGGTAGTTCACCGGCGAAACATCGCCTTACAAAAAGTAAGCTTCCAGCTTCTCGATTTATAAAAAGATATTATTACACATCATTACTTTATATCATGTTTTGTTTCCCTTCCTGTGCTGCAGTGAACCATTTATTGGCTTTTTTGCCCTTGAAAACGAGGCCCTCTGCTGGGGTATATTGTTCACTTTCGTATTTGATTTAAACAAAATGAATTGTCTACTTACCAGGGGATCTGTAGCAGACCCAAACTGGGGTGACATTGACTAAGAAGGTTTGACTGTACTTACCAATGTGAGATCGGTGGTAAGCGCCATGAAATTAATTATTGAATTGCTTTTCATCCTATATAGTTATCATCATGGGAGACCGCCTTTACTTCAACATGAAAATTAGCTGTCTAATTTTACAAGGTGTTCTGTAAGAAGCTCTAGCTTGTGTGGGATGTGACTTGAATCTTGTCTGAGCCCCTCTGCTGGGCTTTTGTTCACATACGCATTTGATCTATATTTATATACAAATAAACATATAAGATGTCTACCGGTCCTTATCTGTAGCAGACTCTAGCAGGAGTACCAAAGCGTAGTTGTCTAGTGGTGCGGAACGCTATTCGTATTGGGGTGTGACGTGAATCCTTTTGGTCGGATCCCCTCTGCTGGGCTATTGTCCACATTTGCATTTAATACACATATATATTTATATTAAAAAAAAAAAAAATTATATGTCTACCGGTCCTTACCAGGTGTTCTGTAGCAAACTCTAGCGGGTGTGACGTAGGGTAGTTGTCCAGGGGTGCGGAATGCCATACGGAGTGGGGTGTGTCGTGAAGCCGGAGGTCCTGGTGTGGAGGCATTCCTCTGTGAAAATATAGATAAATAGATCAAAAGTAATTATATATATTTGGGAATAGGAAGCATAATAGTAGTAAACTGTAAGTAATCTTAGCACTGCTAAGTAATCTTAGCAGTGCTAAACTGCTATAATAGGGCAGGAGCTGTATACATTAAACACATTTTTTTCAAAATAGACAGAGCTAAATGTTGATTCCTAAAAAATTCCCTAAATTTCAAACATGATTATAACACAAGTAGAGAAAGTGACTTAGGGTCCTTCTCTTTCACAACCAAATGTATCAGCTAAAACTTATCAGTATCAAGTTTCCATTAAAGCAGTTTTCAGCCTACTCACCGGTTTAATTGGGAACAGACCATGGCCGTCTGTTGACGACGCTGGAGAGATGTTGGTCAGGTCTGAAAGCGTTGTCCTCTCTTGCTGGTCACATGACATCGTGCTGTAATCCGATTGGTGAACAGCCCTGTCCCTGTTGATGACATCAGCGGTCGAGCTGGTTCCAGACTGGTCATTTAGGTCTGAGTCAACAAGCTTCGCCTTGTCCAGGTCAAAGCTTACGTTCTTCTTTCCCGAAGACCTCTTTCGCTTTGGTTCCTTTGGCTGCTTCGTGCCCTCTGCATCTTCCAGGGATGCATTCGAAGAGTCGAGATCAAACACAGACAGACTGCTGTCGTGGTGATGGTTGACCTGGTCTTCACCTTCAGTTGCTATGGAGACATTGGCGCTATGCTCTCCACCTGCGGAGGAGTTCAATTCCTGCTCACTCAGGCTGTTTTCTGCTGAGGTCAGGTCAGACTTCATGTCCGCATCGTCATCCACAAGGTGTCTTTGCCCTGCTAAACGATCACCAAAAGATTCCATGTCTTCCTTCTCATCTGGCTCATCTGCTTGAAGGCAGGTGCTCTTGCTGAAGTCACATTGTTGGTGTGATATGTCCTCACTGCCTTTGGTCGTTCCCTGCTCCTCTGATATTGTTGACAGCACCGTATCACCATGACTGGGACTACCTTCTGTCCTGGTGTCTCCGGGAATCCCTTTGGAGAGTTCTTTGAAAAGTTCCTTGGTGGGATGATTGGATGCTTCAGTGGACTCAACAAATTTTGCACCTTGGCCCCCTGTAGGTTTCCCTAGAGAGGTCCCTTTGGACGATCCCGCAGATGTTCCTATGGAGTCTTCAACTTTTCCTGGAGCAAATGTAGCTTGTTCTGCACCTCCCAAACAGTCCTCACCATCATCACCAGACGCAACAAAGAGCTTCAGACTCAATGCCTTGATCTCTGCGGTCAAACCGCTTCGAGTCCCGGACCCATGCAGAGTGATGCGGCCTGGACGCGTCGGCCCCAACAGAGGGCTCATCTCAACTTCAGAAAGGCTGCGCTTCTTTCCACGGGCCCCAGAGCAGGACTCGCCGCCGCTTCCTTGGAAACACCTCTCAGATGAGCATTCGTGGATGACTCTGACATCCTTCTCTCCCTGTTCACTAGTCCTTTCATGCGAAACCTGGACAAGTCCCGGATTCTGTTCGATACGGTCTCCTTGTGCCTTTTCCTCTGGACTTGTCATTTGCTCTCGAGAATCATGCATCGAAGATGTACTGCTAATGTTCGCATTCAGAGCGTTTGTTCTTTCTGACTCCATCGATTTTGACGCCTCCGTAGATCTGCCGGACTTCTCCATCGACTCGGGCGTCTCCATAGCGCCAAAAGACCTGTCCTCAGCTTCAGGTGTCCGCATTGTTCTATCATCCATTATATCTGGTGTCCCAACGCTTTCCATCTTTGGGCACGACAGGGAGACTTCACCAGAGCCGGTCAAGCTGTCCGGACTGTAGTGAAGGTGGACACCTGGTCTTGCGATGGGTGCACGTCCTACCGGAGTCTCAAAGACCACTCCTCTTGTACCTGAAAATACAAGATTAAACAAATGGTTAAGCTTAGGTTGGTATAATATATATGGTAGCTGTTAAGATGACAATGACACAGACAATGAGAATAACGACAATTACAAATTAAGACAAAACAAAAACAATAGGACTAGGTCAATGACAATAATAAAGACAATTACTTGGCAAGACTAAGTCAATGACAATGGCAACGGCAATGACATACAAAAAAAGAATGACAATTGATGGAAACGGATCAGTGTACCTTCAAGATCTACAGCTAATTCAACCTATGAAATACATGGAACTATGGTTGATTTAACCTCCAAAGAACCAACAAAATAATCTCTACATTTAAAAAGGAACCATTGAAATAATATTTTCTTTCTACCATTGTTTTAATCATATAAAGCAGTTGTAATCCTTCTAATAAAGTTTCATTATTACTATGTTTTGCAGGTCTCTGTGAGTTCTAACAAGTGCTACCATTAAACCTGGCACGTTGCGTCATGCACGGAAGATCCCAATAATTTGTTTAATTCATTTTTGTTTGTAAGCATTTCATGTTATCATTATATTTACATGCATTACAGTCATGTGTAATAATAACAATGACACCTTAGGCAAGACAAGTGGCAGCTGAGACAAGTATGACTTAATTTGGATTCCTTCATCGAGTTTATTATTACCAGGCCTTGCGCGACTCCGCGTATTCTGACGACCGCTACCGCTTAACGCGGTCCGTCGTGTCATGCGTAGATCGGGGGTTGCATGCAGACTTCCTCCATCCCTGGCATCTGGAATGGACACGGAGTGGTCTCCGGAATGGTCCCCGCCTTCAAAGGCTAACACCCTGCCTCTCAGTGAAGATCCCTGAACACAAATATAAAAACAGCTTGATTTTAAGAATTATAAACATTTTTATCACAAACATTCAATTTATTTGATTTGTTTAATCCCAATTTTGTTTACGCATCATGCCTTTCAGCAAAGATCCCTGAACACAAATATAAAAACAAATATAGTGATTTTAATTTGTTTATTTAGGTTGATTTAAATCAAACATTTTTTGACAAAGACTGTGATGAATGGACAGGGAGTGGTCTCCGGAATGGTCCCCGCCTTCAAAGGCTAACACCCTGCCTCTCAGCGAAGATCCCTAAACAGGAATATAAAAACAGCTTGATTTTAAGAATTATAAACATCACAAACATTGAATTCATTTGATTTCAATCACAATTTTGTTTACACTGCCCATCGCATCATGCCTCTCAGCAAAGATCCCTGAACAAATATAAAAACATATTGATTTTAATTTTGTTTTTATTATGTTAATTTAAATCACTATGCCTATCACAGATAGACAGAAATTAAATAGAAATCAACAGAAATTACACACACAAAATGTATTTTTATTTCTGCATTTTCAAAATAATACATAATCTGATCGCAAACTAATGTATAAGATTTTACACGCAATTATTTTTTTTTAAACAATAACCAACCAACAACAAATGCCCAATGTAATACTCAGTGATTTTAAAATAATCTGTGAGATTAATCAACTCCGTTCATCTACCTGAAGTTTGTCCCTTTCGTTTAATTTAAACTGATTCAAATCATTAACAAAATCAAAACAATTCAAATCTCATCAACTCGGATATTCTACCTGAAGTTTGTCTCTCCTCTTGGTGATAAGGCCCAGTCTTCTTGATCCAAATCATTATCTAAATCAAAATAATTAAAATCTCAGCTAAGCTACCTGAAGTTCGTCCCCCCTCTTGGTGGGCAGGCCCTGATCGCTGGAGTGGTGGACCACATGACCGTCCCGGAGAAGACACTCCAGTAGTAAGGTAATCCTGGTATTTTTACTTTGATTCAAACATTCTAAATCTTAATCATAATAATTACTATCAATATATATGTACTCAGTTGTATCTGCGAGATATAAATGGATTCAAGTCATCATCTAAAACAAAGGGATTTCAGGTAACCCCTTGACTATGAGATCCTAGTGGGCTATCTGCAAGGTCAACATGAAAGTCAGAATCTCAAAAGGAGCGGGCTAATATACCTGAAGTTCGTCCCTCCACTTGGTGGGCAGGCCCAGTCTTCTTGATCCAAATCATTATCTAAGTCAAAATAACTAAAACCTCAGCTAATCTACCTGCAGTTCATCCCTTCTCTTGGTGGGCAGACCCTGATCGCTGGAGGCGTGGACCACATGACTGTCTTGGTGAGATCTCTCCAGGAGGACAGATTCTTTAAATTGGTTCAGGCCATTATGTCGATTAAGTGATTTAAATCGCATTCACATCAACTGATAATCGACCTGAAGTTCTTGCCTGCACTTGGTGAAAATGTCTAGATTGCTAGAGGCACGTACCATGATTTAAGCATCTAGGTGATTTAAATTGATTCAAATCATTTTCTAAATCAAAATAACTAAAATCTCGGCTTATCTACCTGAAGTTCATCCCTCCTCTTGGTGGGCAGGCCTTGATCGCTGGAGGCATGGACCACATGAACGTCCTGGTGAGATCGCTCAAGCTTCTCCTTGGTTCCGGCAACAGTCAGCATGGGTGACGACATCGGTGCATGACTTGTGTGCGGGTGTCTTTTTTCCAGAAGTGATCCCGGCGTTTCCTGAAAATTATAAGATTGGAAGATATTAATTTTATGGTCAAGTTTCAATACAGTGGTCATTTGAGTGGTCATATGAGTCCTGGTATGATCTGTTCAGCTTTTCCTTGGTTCCGGCAACAGTCAGCATGGGTGACGACATCGGTGCGTGACCTGTGTGCGGATGTCTTTTTTCCAGAAGTGATCCAGGCGTTATCTGGATATATAATAGAAGAATGAGTCCGAGTATGATCTGTCCAGCTTTTCCTTGGTACCTGTCACAGTCAGCATAGGTGATGACATCGGTGCGTGGCTCATGCGCGGGTGCTTGTTGTCCAAGAGTGATCCCGGCGTTTCCTGAAAATTATAAGATTGGATGATGTTAATTTTATGGTCCAGGTTTCAATACAGTAGTCATTTGATATACATGTGTCTTGGTGAGATCTGTCCAGCTTTTCCTTGGTACCTGTCACAGTCAGCATGGGTGACGACATTGGTGCTTGACTCATGTGTGGGTGTTTTTTTTTCTAGGAGAGATCCTGGCGTTTCCTGCAGATTTACATAAAATGACATTTTAGGCAACATAAACATAAACAAAATAAACAACATAAATAAGTTCAAAGGAAATATGTGGTGGAAAATTTATTTTGCCTTTTAAGGTTTTTTTCTGGAGGATGTGGAAACCTCACTTGTGCCGTGTTCCAGGAGTTTTCTTGAGGTAAAGAAAGGGGCGTGAAATGTTCTATGGAACCTTCACACATCATTCAGAAAAATCTTTAATACAATGATATTGGTATACGATCAAAGTCTCAAATGTCACTTTAGGAAAATTCTTTTGCAGTTAATGAATCACTTTGAAACTTGGGTTTCCTATTTTAAGGGACACACAGTATATATTTCTACATGTGAGGTTGACAGTGAGAGACAAGACTTGGCCTGGTGCCTGGGGGGGGGGGGGGGGGGGGGGGGGCACTCATGTATAATGTAAGACGGGTATGTGCCGCTTAAAAGAACCCCGTTTTCACACCCGATTGCCGCTCTAAAGATACCCGATTTTCAAAAATTGCCGCTCCATAGACCCCTGGAATGACATGGCTAGATAGTTGAGTAGCGCCAAGTCCATTATTCTTCTTCTAGTCAGCTCCTTGGACCACCATTTGAGCCTTTTTGAGGGTTTCCGTAGGTCTTTGGTAGCTCCAAGTCCATGTATTTTGTAGTTTTAGTCTGCTCCTTAGACCCCATAACTCCCGTTTCAGGGTTTTTGTAGCTCCAAAGACCCTATATTTTTTGCTTGTAGTCAGCTCTAAAGACCCCCATTTCAGAGTTCCCTGCGGCACACCTCGTCAACAAATAATTTGAGTGCCCCCCCCCCCCCCCTGGTGTCCTGTAGTACGAGTCGGTGCTCCTTGGGTTAGTGATGGACGGAGTCGCTCAGGTAGTCACTATACACATTACTATTCCGCAAGTTGATTGAGGCCACTAACAAATTAAAGAAGAAGGTTTGACTGTACTTACAAATGTGAGGTTGGTCGTGAGCGACAAGACTTGGCCCGGTGTCCTGTAGTACGAGTCAGTGCTAGTCGGTCTTGTGACTGATGGTGTGCCAATGATGTCAGCAATATTGATTTCTGGAAAGGAAAAAGATATAAAATACAACATTTTAAGAATAGTAATGAACTGATCCGGGTTAGGCTTGTATACAGCTAGCCAGTAGTGTCTGATTGTGTGGGTTTTTTATGTTTAGAAAAATGTATACATTTATTTGTCCGAGTATGTCTGTATTCTAAAGACAATGTTTGAAATAATAATAAAAGTATCTTCTCTTAACTTGGTTTCTTTTGTCTTAGTAGTTCTTTTAAAGCATTACTTTCGCATTTGTCTTAATGGACACATTTTGTTCTTTTAATAGATTTGCTTATGAAATCTATGGAACATTTTGTAAAATAAAAATGGAATACACACCATCCATACCCAACAAAATGCATATTATGCTACAAAAAGTCATACATTCATCAAATTGAAAATTAAATGTTAAAGGGATTTAGTAACATTGTCCCAATCCTCAAAATTTACTTGGAGCTCTAGCAGTTTTCTCATACCGTGTGGAATTCGCATTAAGAAGAGGATGGGACAGGTCTCTGTTTTTCAAATTTCCCTTTATGATTGAAGAGTTCAGATGTTTAACTATCCACTGGATAGTCATAACCATGTTCAAAGTTAGTGCAAAGAGTTAGTGAAAATCACTTTGTATTTTTTGTTCATTAATCAACCATATAACATCCATTTAACATGAAATACACATTGTATCAACCATTCATCATTTTTCGCACATTTCAAAAAAGTTACTAGATCCCTTTAACTAAAAGAACTTACTATGATCCATGGAAACCTTTGACAGCCCAAAGTCAGTCAGTTTGATGTGCCCATCATTGGCAATCAGCAAGTTGTCTGGTTTTATGTCCCTAGAAGGAAGACATAAAACAGAGAATATGACATTAATTAGATGTAAACACAGTTAACAATATATCTCATTTCATCTAAGGCAATTTGTCTTTTAATTCTAACAAAGGAAATGTGATGTTTGATTTATATTCATCTTAAACAGAAACAAAGATACATATAAAGAACCAGAGAAATAAAAGGAAATAATACATTGTAACAGAAAAGGCTGACATTACAACTATTATTTACTCACCTGTGGATGATGTGGTGCTTGTGGAGATACTCCAATGCCATCACAACCTCTCCCATGTAGATGATGGATGTAGGCTCGTCAAAGTAGCCACAGACGTGGAGTAAAGACTTCAAGTCTCCTCCTATCAGGTATTCCATCACCTAAATGACAAACAATTATCAAAATATTATGTTGGGGCCGAGGATAATCAGTTGGGATTTGAATGATGTTGTGCTTGTGAAGATACTCCAATGCCATCACAACCTCTCCCATGTAGATGATGGATGTAGGCTCGTCAAAGTAGCCACAGACGTGGAGTAAAGACTTCAGGTCCCCTCCTATAAGGTATTCCATCACCTAACCAGCAAAAGTTTACTCATGAAATAACATTTTTGGGCCAGTAAATTTGTCTTTCGGGCCACCAGAAAAGGGGAATAAATTATTTCACTGGCCCGACTGGGCTTCTGATAAAAAAGGTAATGTGGAGTCCTGGTTTAGCCTCATCAAAGTAGTCACAGACATGAAGCAACGACTTGAGGTCACCTCCTATCAGGTATTCTGTCACCTAATAGTTTGGACAATAATATTTAATACTGATTTGTTGGGATGATTGAAAATAATCAGAGGGATATGAATAATGAACATAAAATCTGTCGCTCATGCTCCCCATCACTATCATGAGTGACCAATATTACCATATTATGATCACTTATTTAACTATCACCACCACCACCACCATCATCATAATCACCATAATCATCATCATCATCATCATCATCACCATTACCAATACCATCACTAATATCATCATCATCATCATCATCATCATCATCATCATCATCATCATCACCATCACCAATGATCATCACCATCATCATCACCATCATCATCATCACCAATACCACCACTAATATCACCACCACCACCATCATCATCATCATCACCATCATCATCATCATCATCATCATCATCATCATCATCATCATCATCACAACCACCATCATCATCACCCCCATTACCATCATCATTACCAGGTAGATGTACTTGGACGTCTGTATGGAGTAGTAGAGGTGGACAATGAACGGGCTCTTTGCCAGTGCGAGGGCGTCCCGTTCGGCAGTCACCTGGGCGGCCATGTTCTTGTTGATCATCTCAGACTTCTTCATGGCTTTGATGGCAAACAGTTTGTCACGTCCTTTTCTCTGAGCAAGGTACACCTTCCTGTAATCAATAACAATATCACAGTGAAAAAATTACACGGGGGGCTCGGGACAAATTCGCCCCAGAAATGCCAAAAAGAGCCCCCTAAAATCATAAAAGAGCCCCTGTCAATCTGCATGGAGTTTAATCACAAATGTCGATGCAAAACAAATATTAGAGTGATTTTTCATGCAGGCAAGCTTGAGAATGAGAAGTAGCCCCCGAAAAATGAATATCAATTTTTTTCCCTATAATATCAAATGTAAGTAAATGTAGCCGAGCTTTTGAATCTAGCAGATCCTTTGTCTAGGCAGAGACAAATGACAAGTACTATACCCAAAACACAAAATTATACGTAAACAGGTAGATAGAACTCATAGAAGGTAGAACTGGAATAAGCTAGGGTGGTACGGTGAACAAGAGCAAGAGGGTCGGGGGACATACAATGTTGGAGAGGTTACTACAGGAGCAGGCTAGAGTAGGCAGGAACAAAAGAAGCTTGATGAAGAGGGCTAGTGGGGACAAATAACATATATTACTCATGAATTGAACAAAAATATAATAAATGTACTGGCAAACAGTAATTACATTAAATGTATTACTTTTATTATGTTATATTCTTGTTTGTTGTTTCTTTGTGTACAAATTCTTTGATAAAATTCATATTCCATGGTCTAAATATGCAACATACAAATAATAGAATCTCACTATATTATTTCCTTTAAAAAAGAAAAATCTCCTATTAAAAATTTAAATGAATTATTTCAGTAGAATCATCTACAATGAGAATATAAAATAAGATCTGTCAGTAGCTTTAATGACAAATAGGGTTTATTGTTGTTATCTGCATGAGCTACCGATACGATTCCACCTTTAAGACTTTTTAACGTCAGCAATTCAACATTTCTTAAATCTTGTCTGAACTTTCGACTTAAAAAAAAAAACTCACCCGAAGGCACCTCTACTGATTGGTTTGAGGACAGTGAACTCATCGATGGTTGGCGGCTGATGCATCTGAATACAAAAAAAAAAAAAACATAGTCCTAGAATCAACTCAAGATTCAACCTTCACTCTTCACTTTTCAGTAAGGGGCACTGGCTGTCTTCTCCTATAGCTATACTGTGCGTTCAAATTATATCTACGTACAGAATCACATTGCCGATAATTCTGTAACTGACCTGGCTTGATGATTGGATCGAAAATCAGATCGGCAAATCTTTGACTTTAATTAGACTTTGACTCGAGTTTGTTTCATGATCGAAATCGGATTGGATCGAAACAAAAAAATTAAAGGGATCTTGTATTTTAACTTTGCAAAAAGTGATCTTGATCTTGAGACTTGATGGTGTAATTGAACAGCTCCAACTGGAACACTCAATGTGATGAGTGGATTGTTGTTATCTGAGTGATATGTCCACTAGGTGTTGTGTGAAAATTTCAAGTTAAATGGACTTTATATGGCCGAGTAATGAGCAAAAATGTAAAGTGACATTCACCAACTCATTGACATTGCACTCACTTTAAAGGGAGCGTCCGCTCGCAATCCATGTACGCTCAATGCCATTCGCTTGCCCCTATTGTAGCCGTACACATAACGGCAATCTTGGATCTGCTAACAAAAATACAGTCGAGGGTGGGGTGGTTTGCTAGTGGGGTTGTTGAGTTCGTTTTGGTTCGGTTGAATGCGTGCTGCATAGGGATATAGTTACACACAATAGACCGCTTCTGTAATGTATGCAAATATTATGCGTAGGACGTCAGACACCCCGTTGGCAAGCTTAACAATAGTAACTATGTCCGGCAAGCTCCGGCAAACGTAGCTTGCCGGACCTAGTTACTATTGTTAAGCTTGCCAACGGAGAGTCTTACGTCATACGCATATTATTTGCATTCATTAAAGAAGCGGTCTATTCATGCGTACGGGTTGCCTGCATCACCGCATTTGCGCTGTCGTTTACTGAAGATGTACGGAGAATTCCGAATATTATCCGAATATCCGAGTCGGGCCACGCTTCAATCCCCCATGATTTGCGAGTTAACGGTCCCTTAAGGTTATGACGCCTGACGATCAGTTGGATAATTTGACATCTGATTCACACATAGGTCAATTAGCATTGGTTATACGTACTCCATATTTGACAACATGTTCAAGCCCGTCCAAGAAGTTTGTGTTGTTATTTGGGTCTTGAACATGTTTGTTCATGTAAATTTCTAATAATTAATAAAGTTAAACTACTATGCTTACCAAATATGCTGTTTTTGTTGTGGTTTGGATTCCGTATTGTAGCATTTGAGCTCCTTTTCTCTGGAAAAAATGAGTAGTTGCTGCAGTGCTGCACACCCTGAAACGTAGTCCGCATGTACACAAAGTATGAACACTGATGAAGGGCCTATTTTCTCAAAATACAAATTTGCTAAATAGTCTCAATTTAAGACTAGGAATAGTTTACATTCGGATTTTATTAATTTGAGTCTGATACTAGTCTGATCATCATCGTTCATATTTGTATCATTTCAAGTTTTGATGAATTTGATCACACTTTACTTAATGAAATCGGGAGGTAAACTATTCAAATTCTTAAAAGGAGACTCTTTAGTAAACGTGTATTTTGAGTAAATACGCCCTTCATACATCGATTATTACGTCCTAAGCGTGCACGCCCACCCAGCGCTATAAAATCCCATTGCAAAGAAGATCGGTCTCTCATAGAATAACACGTGTTTCGTCGCGGCGGCGCGCCGCGGCTAGGGAGGCAGGCGGCGAAGCGAACACTCCGGGATCGAGAGCGCAAACGGACGCGTCTGAATACTTATGCAGCTCTATGGCACTAGTATTCAAGAAGAGCTTCCTGCGCGATTTTTTGTCGGTAGATGGCATCAGCTAGGTATGTCGATGCTAACGAACTTTCCTATATGTTGCGTGTAAATGGTCCAGTTACTGGACTAATTTACTAGTAGTACTATAGATGCACGCCTGCGTCGCGATGTACACTAGCGAATGGGAAACTGTATGGCCAAGTATGCCCAAGTATGCCCAAAAGTCACACTGCCGTATAGCAGTAGTGACTTCACTAACCCCCGTTTTTTTTTGTAGGACTGTATATGACGTTAAATTAATCACTGTGTGTTTTTTTATTTTCTCACCAAACTTTGCAGATCGTGCTAGATGACAGGTTTAAAATCCTCCATTTGGAGGCGTCACGTTGCCCCTAGCTAAATTGAAATGGGCTACAATTTTATTCGTTGGTCCTGAACTGCACGTCAATCCAGCATCACCGCACACGTAATAATGGCGTTCACCGTGTAGCTAGCGCAAGTTGTATTACGTCATCAATCATACGAACTTGTTTTGGTCGGAAGCAAGGCTCATCATCAACTGTTAAAACTGCAAAGCAAAAATGTATAATTTAATTTAATGTGTGTACATTTTTTCATAAAAAATAAATATATTCCATCGTATTTTATTTAATTCTATTCAAAAATCAGTCGTTACAATTTTTAAATCCATATTCTTTAAAAGTTTGAAAAACAACAATTCGCAAGCAAAATACGGTAGTTTCATCTCAAGCGCACTCAGTGGCACACACTTTATTTCCGATTTGACAGGCGTACAATAATGTGCGTAAGTAATTTACAACGTATCAATTCATGGCTGGACGAAGACTACCTAACGAAAGGTCATTTCAGCAACACACTTTTCACGGTACTTCCGTCGCAAGCGTGTGCGATGATCAGCGCTCGACGCGACTGCATGGCAAATGAACGTGAAATATTGGCTGATTCATAGCAAGAAAAGTGGGTAAGTATCAAAAACACATCTTTCAATGATTTAATTTCACCTTATAGATTACAAATGTCATGTCATAAGTGGAATGAATGAACGGGGAGAAACCCTACCTTACGTTTTGATGTAGGTGGGGATGTGGGTACCTGTTTAGGTACCCACATGTAATGGGGATGATTAGATGTGATCTGATTCTGATTCTGAACACTTCAATCGTAAATATCTTTTTCGAAGGGAAATTTGAAAAACCAAAACCTGTCCCATGCTTTTTTTGTTGATTAGAAATTAGAATACAACAAGGTATGAGGGAACCGCTAGAATTTCAATTGGATTTTGAGGATTTGGACAATGTTACATGTTACGGCTCATTTTTTTAAAACTTTGATTTAGAACTGAGCACAACTCACACAGAAATAGACGGATGGGACCGAGCACAACATTCAATCACTGAATGCTGACGATACTCGCGCGATTATCTCGGCTGCAGTTTAAGTTTAAGAACAAAATAAACAGATACATATAATAAAACAATGACAAAATATGCAAACTTACCGATGAACTCATGATGCCTTTCTCCAGCTGCGCGGAAAACGGTATTGTTGACGCTTGATCTGCCATTTCATTTCATGTTCACTTTTGTCGAACTCAATTTTCAATTTTGCCGCTTACATAATTTCCTCTGAAGAGGGCGACATTCGAGATTTATTTTCCCAGCTCCAGTCAAATAATCTGAGAAATAAAATGTGTGTGTGTGTGGGGGGGGGGGGGGGGGGGGGGTATCAACAAACGCTAATGGTCTATCAAATGATTATTCAATATGATCAATATCACAATTGATGGCAATATTAAGGACCAAAAAGCCAAAACAAAACAAAAACAACACCAAACAATAGATAACAACAAGTCGACAAACTGCGAGGCCCGAGTCTTTGATGGTTTATCCTTCATTGACTACCCCCAACGGTGGACTTCACAGTCTCGATGATAAAACAACTCCCCGCTGCTCAGAACAGCTTGCAAGCTTGATGGACTTAGCGTATGTTGTATGCTAATCTCCGAACAAGGAAATAATGTTCTGATTTTATTATTTTGTTGTAAGAGCTAGCTCCCGTATAATAAATTGACTTTTGCCATAGAAAACTAGTATGTGGACAACTTTATTTCTGTGGTGAAAATATATCTGTCATCAGAATATTTTTAAAAACATATTTTAAAGGGAGCGTCCGCCTTTTAAAAATCGTCTGAACAGTTTTCAGTAGACGAATGAGGATGAACGTTAATACACACCATTTTTTTGTATAGACTCGAACAGCCCTGTAATTTGGATTCTATGAATGAAAACCGAACGCGCCTCTCCACCAAACTACAGGGTGTCTAAAAAAGAATGGTACAGTCAGGGGAAAAAATATTAAAATTTGATAGTATGATAATTATTTAGATTATTTGGTACCATATTACAGAAGAAGAGTTGTGCTTTCAGATGCTCTTTGTATGATGTATTTCCATTCAGCGGATCTCAAATTATTTCTGATTGAATACGAAAATACAAAAACAGATTTTGAAATAAAATGAAATGAAATTAAATGAAATTTATTTATTGTCAAAATATAATCAGTTCAATATTTACGATTTCACAATTTACAATAGTCATAGGACAGATTAATGAAACATCTTGAATGAACAATACAGTAAAACGAATTGACAAAAGGGGCTAACAATATAGCACAGTGCATGTTAATCGAGGTTAGTCCCGAAAATAGTGAATTACACAAACAAAATACATTTCAGCTGAACTAACCTATTTACATTATATACATACAGTGAATTTGTATAAATTTAAAAAGATAATTATACATACTTATTTATAATCAATATTCATAATGATAATAGATAGGCAGATGAATAAATGAATGTATATTTTATTTAATTATACTCGCTACAAATAGGTGAGCGGCGAGAGGCCAAATTTTTGGACTTTAATGCACCCGACTGGAATAAAGCAACAACATGGCTCAATTTAAAGGAAATTTTCTGAAGATTTTGAAAATGACCATTAAAATTGCCGCAAGTTGTAGCATCACCATGGAAATGAGCACTGAATAGGCCACACCCCTTTTCACAAGGAATGCAACTGGATTTATAAAACATAGTTTCTTACTTATTTGATAATCATTGTAAAAATAAATATTTATTTCCTTATGATGAAAACACTGTAAATAGAAATAAAAAACCTTCCTAGCATTCAGACATAAATTTGAGGTAAATATAAGTTAAATAGCGTTGCCTAGCAACATAAATATCCCTAGCAACTATTTCATCCTTCTATAAACGCTTGATTTTTCATTTTCTAAAGTGATTTTTCTTTTCAAAACTTAATTAAAATGTCTATGAATCATCAATTTTATTGTAATTGACTTGATTTTGATTGTAAAGTGATCATATTCAAGAAAAATAACCATGCCAACCAAAATATATTATATAGATGTTTGTTAGTATATATGCCAATACTAACCCTTAAAATGTCATTTTCTGTACAATTAATCTGAATCTATCTGCAAAATACAATATACCTTTTTTTTATTTTTTTTTACATGTATGTTATATTAGAATATTATAAAGCAACAAAACATAAAACAATGTACATGAATAGTGCAGCACATATGAAATATATGCGATTATCCATGGAGACCATTATGTTGCCTAGCAACAACATTTTTACCTAGCAACCACATATTTGACTTATATTTAGTAGATTTTCTTAACTTACGTTAAAGTTTCTTTTCTTAACTGTCCATAGCAGCAAATAAAGCAGTGTGAAAAGCAGGTATGAATCATGACCTCTTTTCCAAAATGGCCTATATTTATGAAGGCTTTACATCCAAAAATGTGTCAATGAAAGGTAACATAACTCTCTGAATATATATCAGATATGTGGTTGCTAGGTAAAATGTTGCTAGGCAACATAATGGTATCCATGGATAATCTAAAGTATATACATGTGTGTACCATCATTGTTATCCTAGTACCCAAAGTAATACTGACTTATAAAACAGAAATTTGCCAATGAAGGGTAAAAAAACCCCGCTAAATATGTCAACAATATGTTGTTGCTAGGTAAAATGCTAGGCAACATAATGGTATCCATGGATAATCTAAAGTATATACATGTGTGTACCATCATTGTCATCCGAGTACCCAAAGTAATACAGACCTATAAAACAGAAATTTGCCAAGGAAGGGTAAACAAAACCCCGCTAAATATGAGCAAAATATGTTGTTGCTAGGCAAAATGTTGTTGCTAGGCAACAAATAGTCTCCATTGATAATAATTTGTATTGTATATGTATTTAATCATCAATGATTATTGTTTTCTGCTTTGTCTCATTAAAGTTTTTAAACTTAACATTAAATCTTTACAAGTTAAACTGTCTTATACAGCTGGATTGATTCTATAATTGTATGAAATTGTACTGTAAAATGACATTTTCATGAAAATTGGGGTTTGGTTAGGCACAGAATAACACACATCTACGGATACATTTGGATTGGCATGCTTATCTTTCTTGAATTGCATCACCTAATAGTCAAAATCAAGTCTACCAAAATTAAATTAATGATTCAGGTATTTTTTATTTAGCTTTTAAAAGAAAAATCACTTCAGAAAAAGAAAACGCACACTTTTATGCAAGGATAAAATGGTTGCTAAGGAAAATGATGTTGCTAGGCAACGCATTTCGATTGATATTTGCTTTAAAATTATGCCCAATCGTTAGGATGGGTTTTGTCTTTCCATTAAAGGTTTCTCAATCATTAGAAAGCAAGTATTTATTGTAAAAAGTCATATGGAATGTGTAAATAACAAATAATTTGTAATCTAGTTGTATTTCTTGAAAAATGGGCGTGGTCTATTCAGTACTGGTTTCCATGGTGATGCTACAAGTTGCGGCAATTTTAATGGTCATTTTCAAAAACTACAGAAAATTTCCTTTAAAATGAGACATGTTGTTGCTTTATTCCAGCCGGGTGCATTAAAGTACAAGAAATAAGCCACTTTTTGGCCTCTCGCCGCTCACCTAAAATATACTGTTTTAGTGCTTGGCAAAAGCTTTTCTGTCTATTATTTTCTCTTAAATCAAAGGGATAGTTGAGTATTGGTCAAACTTGACTTTATAGTAACCAAAACCGGCACCATTACGGTACAAAGTAATACATAGTTATAACTTCACCATGCTCGAAAAGTATACACAATTATAAACGACTAAGTAAATCCCCTTTTTTTTTTTTTTTCAAAGATATTTATTTTCTCCAAACAATAACAAAATAACAATCAATAACAAGATTAGTACATAAAATAATTTGCATGTTTACATAATTGTATATAATATGATCTTACATTCACATCTAAATAGTACAAATTAACTTTTACTATTTACATCAAATAAAGCATGAAACATGCATGCATGAAGAAAGCATAAACATAAAAAAGGGGAAAATAGGAGAGAACAAAACATTCCCCCCCAAAACAAAAAAAAAACAAAAACCTATACAAGCACTTACATACACGCATACACACGCGTGCACAGACACCCACACACACATCCACAGAAAACATGCCTACATATTGTGAGAATCTCGACCAATTATCAGCTATGTTTATTTCATTGCTTCTGTTCGCCTTCCCTATTTTGTTCTGCACGAAGCTATTTTAAATTGTCCCACTTTCTAAAATGATATGTTAGGGTACGTACCTCGGTCTCCCGCTAGTTTCTTCTCCTCCTTTCTATTTTCTAATAATCTTTTCTTAATCTCCAAAGGAGTTGGTGGTTTATTTTTTATTAAAAAAGAGCCGTTATAACTCAAGAGGGCGCTATTTAAAAACATTCATTGGTTTTAGCCCCTTTTCGTACAAAATTGTGCATTTAATGTTTGTTAAAACAATGATTCAATAGAGATATCATCAAAGACTTTTTACAAACCTATTCTGATTTTTTTCAAAGTAGTCTTCAAGCATTTTTTGAAATTTTGCTAAAAGGTCTAAATATCGCACGGTGATTGCCGGTGAAGAACATTTTGAATACAAATATATTTATGGATATTTCAGCCGTTTCTGAACCGATTTTGATCAAATAAAGTTTATTCTATCATTAAAATTGTATGTTCTCTCGAATTTGACAGTCAGATTTTCATTATCTCACAAAAAAATATCATGGGGCACTTTGGGAAATACCAATACTCAACACTACCTTTAAAAATGTCTAACAGTTTTAATTCAAGAAATAGTGGACCTGATGGATGCCTATAATCTTTAAACGCTAAGACCCGTGCGATTCGTTTCTGAAGAATCAACACAGAATGCAAATTTGTTTTATTTGCTGCACCCCAAACCTCTAGACATGCATACGTTAACAATTATGTGGAAGAATGAATGCATTATAAAGCATAACCAAAATTGTTCTCGAAGCAAAATGTCTTATTCTATATAAAATTCCTATTTTTTTACTGACTGTATTGCACACATTATTTGCATGTATCTTCGAAATTAAATTTGTATCAATAATGATACAAAGAAACGATGTTGAATCCACAGATTCTAGAATGTTTTCATTAACAGCTGACCCGATATTACGAAATGTCTTCGTTTATTTTGAAATAGAATATAGTTGTTTAGTTTTGTCAATGTATTGGCGTAATTGCACCATTTAATAATATCCTTCATATTCATGCACACTTCTTTCAAATCAATGCGTCTTTCATCTGGATTAAACGTATTGAATAAATTAGAGTCATCTCCAAATAATCTAAAATTAAAATATTTTGACGAGTTAGGCAAATCATTAATACATATAATAAATGGAGTCGGTCCCAGAACAGACCTCTGAGGAACACTTCGTGACATTGATTCATTAACAGACTGTGCACCATCGTAATTAACAAACGGTTGTCTAATGGTCAAATTATCGTAAAAGACCAAGGTTTGGGTGGGTTGAACCTCCCCCCCCCCCCCCCCCCCTCACCCCTGTGTACGCATATGGGGTCAAACAATTATGACTAACCCAGTCCAAATGATGTAGTTATTATCTAGACTCTTTGTAATTATGACGTTCCGCAACCATAAATACAAATTCTCTTTTGGGCCAAATTGAGATATTGCAACCATACATTAGAAGGTAACTATAAATCTGTTTCGAGGGCCAACGATCATGCTTATGCCTAACCAACTAGTCTTGACGTGACTAGTCAACTCTTTGAAGTATTTATGTGCAAATTAGGGTCAACACTAGCATTTAAACTTTCGTCGTTTCTCCTTCTTTCCTATGAGCAGATGATGCAGACAAAGTTTCCATGCAATATCAAGCAAATTTGACTGCTATAGTGAATTGTATCTGGGTCCAATTAGGTTACGTTTGGGTTTTGATTACGGGATGGGTAAAGGATGTGTCACTGGAAACCTGTTTAGACAATTTAAATGCAATGATAGTCAAATACAAGTCATTCTATGCAAAAACAGTGATTTTATGCTAATGTTGCCCCTAATTTGCATAGTGACGTCAACAACTCTGGGAATCTTCAGGTCACTTCAAGATTAAGTTAACTAGGATTTCTGACCTCAAGTCATGATTGTTGACACTATGAATATAATTATGTGTATATTCTATTTACATGTGCAGTTATACTCGCATTATACTTTGTAAATATACGAAATTGCAACCAAGTTTTGCATAAATTTGTATATCAATACAAAGGACAAGTAAACATGTTGTGAGCATAATTGATCTTCAATTATGAGTTCATGATGTGGATACATCAATACGAATTCGATTTAAGTGGAAAGGTAGTCATACAATTATAATGGCAATTGTATCAGTATCAGTATCTTTGACTCTTTTAACATAGGTATAGAGACATCATTTGCTAATTTATCTGGATTATTGGGCGAAATATCAAATATGATATTTTTCCATAATGGCCACCCTAATTTGCATAAATTTGCATACAAATCATACATGGGACACTTTTAGCGCTGTTAACATAGCTAATCGTTTTCTACGCATTTTTAAAAACATATAGTAACAAAGATTACAATTCTGCTCCAGGGGAGTGCACGAACACCCTTTCTACCCACTAGATAGCTATCTGTTAATAATAATTCATGATAAACATGTTTGTACTTCTAGTCCAATGAACACACTATTCACATAATGAGTCGAAAACAAATTATTATTGCGTGGACTTGTGGAAACAATGAGGTACCAATACAACCTAAAAGGGTATACAATGGCTCAGAAAATGACCTACAGCATTAACAAATATCGTAACATTGTTTAAACCAAGATATGGATAAAGATCTAGAGTAGGTCATTATATATATTCCTTTGGTAGGATTATTATTTTGTTATCATGATTGTTAAAATCCATGCCGATTATTATGTTTGGTTGTATTATCGTGTACATGAATACAAATAATCTTCCTATTAAACAAATTAAGAATAATCCGACTGAGAGTTGAGGTAGCGCTAGTAGTGCGCTACTGCCTCTGCCGCTTCATTTATTTCCCTACACCTATACATATACGAGAAACAATTTACACTCATTGTTGGCTTCTGTATTAATCCAGTATAGTATTAATATTGGAAAAAATACGTAACACACATACAAAAGGTAATTAGTGCATTTTTGTCTGTAGTATCATTACATGTTTCCAAGTAAGAAAATCCCTTTATTCAACTGTTATTATTGTAATATAATCTGGGGATCGAGTAACTCTGTTGACATGTGCAAACATGGATAAGTGATTAATAAAAATGTGTATTAGTGTGATATGATATGTCCATAATGTCATGTTAATCAGATGTTTTGGGGCTGAGATATGAACACAAAAGCAAAGTGATATTCATTCATTTTGCACTTACTGTGTACACGGCATAAATTATCCCGTATACAATTTCACACAGACACACTTCAATCGTAAATATCTTTTGAACAAAATGGAAATTTTAACGAAACATATCCCATGCTAATATGATAAGGTATGAGTAAGTATGGATTTGGACAATGTTACTAAGTCCCTTTAACCCTATTTATATTTGTATTTGATATATTTTCGTACTCCATAATCTATATCTATTTTCCCTATTCTACATTTATTCAACTGCTACCGTTTTCCTCGTACCCCTGGACCATTCCACTCTGGAATTCACTGCCGGATGTTTTAACATTTAAAGATCTGCTTGAAAAAGCAGACATCTAGGTAGCCTTGATCATCAACGCCTGCACGTTTATATAGCCGCCACCTGGAGGCGATTTGTGCAGTATGAACAAGACAAGACAAGACAAGAGGTTCAGATTGATTCTTAAAGAAAAACAAAAATGCACCTCCAAACGGCTTGGTACGAACAGTCACGTCACGTTCACGTTCACATCACGTGAAGGTTTTGTACCTTTTGTGAAACAGGTCACCCAAATCTACGAAGTGTCACGTTCAGGATCTGTACCTTTTGTGAAACAGGTCACCCAAATCTACGAAGTGTTGGGTTACGTGACCCAACAGTTTGTAGATATACTATATGCAATTCATGAAAGCTCACGTAAATTGGCGCTTGCGTAAAACAAATTAATGTAAATTGTCGTTGAGAAGAGACTAATTCTCGGTAAATTTAATCGTGAACGAACCCGTCCTACCTATGTACCTATACTGTAATATATCAACGCGCTCTGTCCGTACGTCCAGATCGAGCGAATCGTCCGGGATTCTCTCCAAACACATACCGGTGAATAACATTGGCGCACTGCACTTGCAAATGTTTGGCCCGTTCTCGCTCGCATGGCAAATGATAGGAATGTTGTTTCGAGTTTTATTACATTTTAAAATAGTTTTAACGATATATTTTCTGTTTAATTATGAAAAAGGCCAGAAATGAAAATTCACGGCCAGATTTTCTTTTTACGGCCAAAATTCGGCCAAATTTGTTTGGCCGTGAAGTTATTTTTTTTCACGGCCAAACTAAATTTTATTCGGCCAGATTTCTGGAATCTGGCCGGAAAAAAGGCCAAATGGCAACCCTGGCTCACGTCACGATTTGGTTAACGTGACACTTCGAGTTTTACCGGCATGGAAAAAGACAAATTGTTGGGTCACTTTACCCTACACTTCGTAGATTTGGGTGACCTGTTTCACAAAAGGTACAGAACCGTGAACGTGACGTGAACGTGAACATGACGTGACTGTTCGTACCAAGCCCCTCCAAACTTGTATTCGCAAAGTGACATATTCAGTACAAACAGTGCATCAAAAGCATTATTTTATGACAAAACAACATGAACATTGTATTCCAGACGTATACAAGACCGATTCCCGGGTGAGCAAAACAATGAACGAGAGGGGGAAGGTTGATGGGAGGGTGTGATGGTAGGTGGGTGCACGGGAAAGGATCCAGGGGAATGGTGATGGGAGGGCGTGATGGTAGGTGGGTGCACGGGAAAGGATCCAGGGGGAATGGTGATGGGAGGGCGTGATGGTAGGTGGGTGCACGGGAAAGGATCCAGGGGGAATGGTGATGGGAGGGTGTGATGGTAGGTGGGTGCACGGGAAAGGATCCAGGGGGAATGGTGATGGGAGGGCGTGATGGTAGGTGGGTGCACGGGAAAGGTGCCTTTGCAATGTTTTACTTGAAATTATGGAATCTGGTGCATACTTGGGAAGAAAATTTGACTTGAACGTTATCACTGTTATCGAATTAGATAGAAGCCATGATTGAAATGTATTTGGGGGCAAGAGCCCCTAAACCCCCCCACCCCCCCCCCCCCCCCCCCAGTACGCCAGTGTATCTGATCACTATTTTAACAACAAATCGCATGCAAAATATTTCATTTAAAATGGTTCAACCGATCGAGAGTTAGAGAGCACCATTTTGCGTTTTAACGGCTCTTTTAGAAAAATAGCATGCTTTTTATTTAGTCATTTGTAATTTTGTATTAATTTCGAGCATGGTGGAGTTATATAAGTTTGTAATGTAATGGTGCGGGTTTTGGTTAATACAATTCAGTTTGACCAAAAATGTACTCTCTTTACCGAAGCTCAACTACCCCTTTAAACTATATTACCTGGAAATCTGCCACACATTGTGAAGACTCCGATGGAGAACCCAAACTCCGTCACAGTCGTGTTCAACGATATCGACATATCGTTGAACAGGATGCCGACGATCTTGATCGTTCCTACAAACGACATCCCCTCAAGGAATATCGATATCAAGATGGGAAGACATGGCGACGTCAGTAGTGTGCGACATCGCCCCATGGTCGTATTTCCTTGGATTAATCACGAGCTCGATCAGGGCTTCCCTAGAAATACACTTAAAGGGATCTAGTAACTTTGTTGACATGTGCAAAAAGTGATGAAGGGTTGATGCAATGTATATTGTTGTTATCTCATATGTCCACAGGGTATTGTGTGAAAAGTTTACATCCGGTCATACAAGAAAAGGCTATTCGAAATATTTAATTTCTTCCGATTCTGAATGACACTGGTATATATATAATGCATTTATCACACCCCCTTAAACTCAGAATGCTGGACTCGCCCCTGCCCCTATAAACAAAAGCGCTACACAAATAGTAGTAGAATATAGCACCCTTGCCATGTTAAAATCCTATCTCGCAGTGTAACGCCGAATGTTTAGATCACTAAAATAAATCACAGACAAGTGAGAAGAAAAAAAGAGAAAGAAGAAAAATAGAAGAACAAAATAATCAAAAAAGAATTTAAAAAGATGATGAAAACAGAAAATGATTATGAGAAACAAGAATCATGAAAAAAGATGACACAAAAAATAAATCACAGACAAGTGAAAAAAATATTTTAAAAATAAAAAAATCCAAAAAGAAATAGAAAAGCAAAAACATAAATGAACGTAACGTATTATTTACATTTAATCACAATATAAAGATAAACATTGAACTTAATTCCCAAAATAATGTACACAAAATGGCCCACCTAAGAAGATTCGAACCAGCTCCACCAGGTTGATAGGTTTCGAAAACAATTTTTTTCCGATGAGCTAACTAACAAACTTCATACGTTACGAGGTTTTTGTCGTTCTATATCATTCTCTAAACCTCCATGTCTACATTGGGTGATATTTGTTAAGTGCGAAAAAACACATGTTTTGGCTTTTCTATGAAAGGTCAGACAAGCATTGTCTGTTGTCAAGCGCTCTGATGTATGCAGAAATAGCTTCTATTCTGTTCAAGGGGTGAATTATCTTACAAGGTTGGGGCAGGGTCTGCAAGGAACAATACGAATGTGCGTCGTATAAATAAAGCTTATTATATACAAACACCCACATTTGCCCTTTTCCTGAGTCTTTAAACTAGACAACAGGAAACCATTGTATTAAAACAATAAACACACATGGGCATACCATAGGCTGAATCAATGTAGTCAAAAGAGGTGTAGGGTGGTAAACGTTTACCTGACACACGGGGGGGGGGGGGGGGGCATGAACGTTGATAGGTCATGCTTAGGCCTACATTGAACGCTATATGAATTTGAAATATCCTTATATACATTCATTACAAATTGTCCTCTCATGTTCGTTCCTGTGAGTTGATTCATCTGTTTGAATTTTCACTAACAACGGGGACAGGGCTTCGTGGGGTGGGATCCCCTGTACACACCTCATATCAAATACAGTCACATTGTCTATTTTTGGCGGCGTTTTCATAGGATTCACCTTCATTATTATTCTCATGAATATTCAACTATTCATGACCATCATTTGCATTCCTGAATACTGTCTTCCTTTCGTAGTTTGGGAGCGCTCTTTAAAAACAAGACAGCAGCAAGACATCGATAGGTGCTTCACAGCGGGTTTCTACGGTATCATATCACACTAATACACATTTTGATTAATCACTTATCCATGTTTGTACATGTCAACAGAGTTACTCGATCGCCAGATTATATTACAGTATAAACAGTTGAATAAATTGATTTTCTTACTCGTAAACATGTAATGATACTACTGACAAAAATGCACTAATACCTTTTGTACGGGTATTTTTTCCAATATTAATACTATACTGGATTAATACAGAAGCCAACAATGAGTGCAAATTGTTTCTCGTATATGTATATGTGTAGGGAAAATAAATGAATCGGCCGAGGCAGTAGCGCTACCTCAACTCTCAGTCGAATTATTCTTGATTTGTTTAATAGGAAGATTATTTGTATTCATGTACACGATAATGCAATCAAACAAAATAATCGGCATGGAAATTAACAATCATGATAACAAAATGATAATCCTACCAAAGAAATACATAATGACCTACTCTAGATCTTTATACATTAAGCTTGGTTTAAACAATGTTACGATATTTGTATGCTGTAGGACATTTCCTGAGCCATTGTATACCATTTAGGTTGTATTGGTACCTCATTGTTTCCACAAGTCCAAAGAATAATACTTTGTATTCGACTCATTATGTGAATAGTGTGTTCATTTGACTAGAAGTACACACATGTTTATCATGAATGAGCACTTTACATTAAGAACAACATATACTGTTTTAATCCGTGACATTGAATTCTTTTCATTGATGGTGACCTAACATCCTATGGAGATGCATGTTCTTTATTGGGATAAGATCTTCAAGAGGGATCACTAATAAACAGCTTGCATATGGCAGCTTTTCAAAGATTTGAATCCTCGAACTGGTCAGGTTGATGGATTAAGCAGCTATGGTTATATAAGATTACTGCACATGTCTCCAGGACTCATTAACCATTACATTGTTCACTCAAATACTGTTCTTACTGAGGGCAGTTCCTGTGTTAACTATCAACTGCACAACATAATGGTTCAAGAACTTAATGACTGAATGCCATTTGACATCTTAGATTTGGACCATTTTATCGAGCACTTCATTGTTACTTCTTAGCGGATGATGTAGTCATAACTGTATATGATTTTAGAGGGATATCATTCCTATAAATGCTTAAGTTTACATCAACATATCCACATTTATAGTATAGGGTATTTCACACCAATTTAATTATTATGTTATATTGGCATCTGACGATAACTGGCTTCTTTAAGCGATTATGTACCTGATAATTGAGGTTTGACTGATCACTTTGCCCTCACTTTGTAGTTTTGTCCCTCCTTTTACAAATCTTCATCAGGATAGCCTTGATAGTTCCTTGCACTCCCATGTGAGTGGAAATGTTCACTCTGTGTGCTGCATGGGCGTACTATACTTACGTAATACCTATTTATCAGGGAGGATCAATGAATAGATCATCGGGAGATCATCCCCCTGATAATTAGGTTTCAATGACAGATCTACGCCCATGGTGTGCTGGATGATTGTAGTATGTATATGACGGGCGGTAATAATGATGCATCGCGATCGTCAAAACACGGAACGTTTGCTTTTTCATAACATCAACCGTATTATCATCATAATTATTTCAATTATAATTCCTATGTATTTCTTTGTTTCAAATTATTTTGTTTTGTATTGTTTTATCATTTGTTCTGCCAGTGTATTGTTTTTCATCATAATGCCATCTAAAATGTATAGGGTTTTACAGATAAATATTTGTTGGCATTCTATTATCTGCACAAATTCCACGAATGTTTGTCCATAAGCGTATGTGAAATTTCATATTCTATGTTTGACACGTGACATATAAAAACAAGTGACTTAAAATGCCATTTTTAATAAAAGAAAGTTTGAGAAGATTGCACTTGAAAATGTCTAAACGATCGCTGCGGTGAGTCGGCAAATATCACTTTGCATTTTCGCTAATAACTTTGCCATACAACATCCATTTAATATGAAATTCTCACACATTACCATGTGGACATATCGAATTTCAAACAAGTATATTTTGTCAACCAATCATGACTTTTTGCACATGTAAACAAACTTACTATTAGTCATGCAACTTCTTCTCTGCTTAATGCGACAGCGCCCTTCATTCTCATCGCCTACCGTAGAGTGAAGTGTCCACACCGAGTGCCCCTGGTTCTCGGGGCAGGCATGGCGTCCATGGGACTCATCCTGGCCTCGTTTGCAACCTGCACCTGGCACGTGACCATGTGCCTCGCCATGACAGGTAGGGGAACGTGCTGAACTGATGCCAGTGCACTAGAGTACTGGTGAGGTGGCTCTTGCCCCCCTTAAAAAAAAAAACAAACAAACAAAAACAAACAAACAAACAAACAAACAAACGACCAAAAGAAGAAATTGTATATATAATAATTTTAAACAAAATAAAACAAATAAATATATAAATAATTAGGATAAATACAAACAAATTTCAGTCATGTCTTATATCTAATTCGATACCAGTGATTGAAAAAGGGTATTTCTTTGGACAAGATAACTCAGATTTTATTTCATGTCAAGTCACATTTCATTACTTAGTATGCACCAGATTGCACAATTTGAAATAAAACATTGCAAAAGCATTGCAGGGGCAAACACCCACCTACTATCACACCCTCCCAAATGGCAACACCCTTCCACCTCTTCTTCCTCAACCTTCATCCGCCCCCTCGGGAATGTGCCGTATTTTCTGCGTCTGAAATACTTTCATGTTGGTGTATTTGTTGTATTGGGGGTGCATATATTTTGTTTTTCTTCATGGAACAACATAACATTTGTATGCAATGTTTGTCCTTTTTTCATAAATAGTGCGTTAAAATAAAGAACAATGTGTGAAAGTTACAGAGGTTTCAGTACCATACAATATACCACATGTTATTTTCTCCTCATGTCTATATTTATACAGCGATCGGAATGTGCATTCAAGAAGCATACCTGGTGATGACGTTGATGAGGGAACTAACAGACAACTTCAACATCCTCTTCTGTCTGGTATCTTCAGGGTCCGCTGTAGGCATGGTCCTCCCACCACTGGTAGCGGAGGTGCTCCGTACGTCGTATGGATGGAGAGGTACGCTGTTGATAATAGGAGCGCTAACGGCTAATTCATCCCCAGCATCATGTGCATAAGAATAAGAGACAGCCACGCAGATCCCATCGGCAACAGGGTTAAAGGAATCCGTCTAACCCGAAGCAATGATCGTGGGACTGATGAATCCAACAAAGACACGGAGGTAGGAGGAAGCGAACCAAGTGCAATGTTGCCCTGTACAATTCATATCGATGGTGAACCCCGCAACGATCTCGGAGAGAGTTTGACTAGTAGCTTTAAGTATCGGGATGAACTCTTTCTTGAAGCAGAGAGCTCTAATCACGGACATGATAAAACAACTAGACCGTTCATATCCGTGAATGAGGGTGATCACTCAACCGTGAAAGCTGTGGTACATTCGGATTATACCTGTAATGACGTCATCCGAGAAAGCAAGGGTAGCTATGAGGGTGCGGGATGCAGTAACCTTGGTAACTACCACCTAGCTGGTCGTTATGGTTACTATGGCGACACTTTTTCGGGAAACAACGGCAGTCCATCTTGCGAGGAGGAGTCGGTTCTTCTTTTGTCCAGAAAAAGCGTAACGCACAGTCAGATGTCCTGTTCAGGTAAGGCACATTCCGAACTACCGGCGGGAATCCGAACCGTCCAGATGGACAGGAAAGATTGTAATGATCTGCGGCGATATGATGATGAAGAAGAAGATGATGATGATGATGATGAAGATGATGATGTCGATGATAATCTTCGTTCTGATCAAATAAGTACAGGAAAGAGCACATCCTCGAAAGAAAAGGGAAAGAAACGTTGCGCGTCAAAATTTGTGGGCAACATATTTGACGTGATTGACACTTTTCGTTTTACACCGTTTTACCCGGACCCCTGGGGTAATTTCGTTTAAATCTCCTTTACTTTGTATGGTATTTTCTACAGTGGTTGGCACGGTTTCCTAGTCCCACACGCTCTGGAGAGGGGGATCTCATCACGAGTTTCGCTGCTATCGGCAACTTTACCGGTCGCGTATCAGCCGGCCTACTTACCAACAGTTTAGTCTCCCCCGCCAGCCTTTTCCTCATGCTGTGCCCAGTCAATTCGCTGCTCCTCCGCTGATACGCATACGTCACTAATGAGATCGGAATGACGTTGATGACGTGTGTTTCATCAGTCACTATAACTGGGAGGGTCAAACTACCGATACTGATCACGAAAGAGCGGACATCGGCGGACAAGTACCACTTGTGTATGGGGCGTGTCAGTTAGCATTTGGCATAGGAGTGCTGCTCGGAGGGTTGCTATCAGGTAATACTTAAAGGGGACCACCAGGCAAAGAACAATACACTATTATATGTTTTTGTAGCGTAGTGTGACATCAAATCGATGGCCATCATTAAGCAAAGGGTTGTGTATTCCAAAATGATTACCTCCACTTACGGCCATTATGGCCTCTTGGCTCCGTATGCGCCAAACGGTTGCGAGTGCGCTAATCATATATACACACACACATAGGTTTGGAGACGATTAGCATCATGGATGATGCTTTTTTCCTAGACAAATGTAGTCTTTGTATCTAGACCTATGAACACGTTGCCATTTTTTTTAATCATATGATTTTTATGGAAACATTTTTTTTCCATTGGTGGAATGGATTACTAATAATTGTGCCTTCAATATATAAGAAAACAATTTGTGGATAATGTTACCCTTTAAAGGCACCACGTCATTTCGTTAGTTAGTTAAAGTTAAAGTCCTTCTTTATGGCGGCGCCATATTTCCGAATCCTTAGCCCTATAGGCCACACATCTACTAAATCTACTAAATGTAGCGATATATACAGAAGTGGGCCAGTCCTCTGGTAACTCATGTGATCAACGGTCCATTCTCTTTGGTATGACCCGGTCTGGGTTCGAACCCGGGACCTCCCGTGCATGAGGCGGACAATCTAACCGCTAAGCCACCATGCTCGATACGTCTTTTCGTAGGAGGGTGTTGATCATAGAGCTCACAGTTCGGGGCACCATTCTAAACACATTTATAAATCTGCTCGTATGGCCTTCTATAGGAATGTTACAGAATTGGCGCTTATTCTAAATTAGCGCTGTTATTATAGGTTTTCCCGCTCAATTTCGCGAGTGTGACAATCAAATTGATATAAGGAGCAAACGAAATCGCGCGATTTGCGATCGCCGTGTCAAAGCAGCGTTCGAGTTCGTAAATAGTCGTTCAAAATCACGTCTGAGCAAGTGAATTAGCACAAAGAGCATACCTTTTCATCAATGGTCATTCAAAATCGCACTTTCACGCTGGCGCTACTGCACATTCGCGAATTCGAGTGCCCATAAATGAACTATCGTGACTATTCACGAAACCGTATGCGTATGCATGAATTCGTTTGCACTTATTCGGAATTTGAAAGACCGATACCAACGATTACGCGGCAATGCGTGAATTTGAATGGCCCTTAATGAATTCGATTGAAAAAGTGTCAAATTGAGCGGGAAAACCTATTATTAAGTTGAATGTAAGTTTGCTTTTAATGTACTTTGTGTGTGTTTTGTTATATTTTTTTGTGTATCTCCATGCTCCATAGATTTACATTCTTTTGACTATTTGTTGTTAAAAAATGTTATGAACATTTGGTTCTCGGTATTTTACGGGAAATCATGGATTTGATTAACCGTTGTTACCATGACTATATAATCATATTTTGTTATGTTGAATGCACACAATGCACCCGGGGGACGGGGAGCGGGGGGGGGGGGGGGGGGGACATGCCTCCCCCCATACATTTGAAAGTGGAAGTGATTGTTACTCCCACTTTTTAATACGCATACATTATGTATGTTTGATTCCATAGCTTGAACTACGTATCATATAATATTACTGTCTAGGATATGCACCAAATTGCTCCACTACCAGTTGTGCTCAGGGTTCCTGTATTGCCGGTCAAGAGCCAGTCGGAGATCATTCGAGGCCGCTTCAGCATGTTGATTTGGCTACGACTGAGCGGAACCGACTCTAGCCTGACTGAAAACCATTTGGGTCGAGTCGAGTCGGCTCGGTGTGTGGAGGATGGGGGCACGTGGATGCACGTGCTCCCAATAACATGTCGAGAACAATAAGGGGAAATCTGTGTTTAAAAAAAAAACAGAAGGCGTGCCCCCGCCTGGTGGATTCGTCAATGAGCATGAACACACTCTGTTTCACAGTATGACTCCCAACTCACACTGTGAACGCAGGCAATTTTACACTGTGGCGACACTTCTCTCACAGGGTGTTCAAACTCCACAGTGTATTCAGAGTTGGGTTTCACACTGCCAATATTATTTTTTTACAGACAATTTTGTTCCTGCTAAGAGCGTCGTCCGATTTCAATAGCAGTTTGATTTGGTCATGGTGTATAGGCTACCGCACATACACAACACAATCTCTGTATATTGTCTGTTTTCGAGCCTTCATTTTTTTGTTAAGTGATTTTTTATGTTCCTCCAAATTATAAGCATATAACATATATATAACATTAAGAAATTCATAAATTGTCTAAACGAGTAATTCAATTTCATATATAAAATACCAAACGCATTATAGATATATAAAATGTTAACCAAACACAATGAACAGTGCATTCTTTAATAGAAACAATCTCATTTATCAATTATAAAAAGTGGATGAAAAGGAAAGAATTTACGGTGGTCATGTTCCTTGTGATGAACAACTATTAAAAAAAAATTTGTTTATACGTTGCATCATATTGTTGATGGAGAGGTCAAAATAAAAGCAAATGAGGAATTTCAAAGAAAGGGTTTAAATACTTTAGAAATTACTAAAATACAACGTATTTTTTTTAGCATTCCCCCTTCATGGAAACCATTTTAAAATTAAAAAAAATACTCACTCAAATATAAGAAATTTGGGGAAAAAGTAGGATAAGTAGGAGGTTGTGTAAAAAAAAAGTAGAAAAAGTAGGAAAAAGTAGGAACTTGAAAGCCTGATCTTGTAGAAGAGGGTTAAAGAATTTAATTTAAAGCTGAATAATACATTGAGATAATATGTATTTGCAGTTAAAATACTTTTCATTGGTTAGTACAATATTTTATCATATTTATATTGTTTTCTGGAATATTAATTCCCATCTATAGGAATTGAAAATCGTGAATAAATCGATTATATATTATTGCATTAAAATACACTCCATTAAAAGTGAATATGTGTGTTGAATGAATAACAAATACATAAACATCATATGTTGTTGTATGAATGACATGCATGAGTCTTGCATGAATATGCAAATTTTCAATGGGTCTGTTGGTTTCTATGGGTCCTATGGGTTTCTATGGGTCCTATGTGTATATATGGGTCCTATGAGTTTCTATGGGTGTGGGTTTCTATGGGTCCTGTGGGTTTCTATTGGTCCTATGGGTTTTTTATGGGTGTGAGTTTCTATGGGTTTCTATGGGCCCTGTTGGTTTCTATGGGTCCTGTTGGTTTCTATGGGTTTCTATGGGTGTGGGTTTCTATATGGGTCCTATGGGTTTCTATGGATCCTATGGGTTTTATTTTCTGGGTTTCTGTTGGTCCCATAGAAACCCATAGAAACCAATAGGATTTTCCTATGGGTTTCTATGGGAATTTCGACGGGAATTTCGACTTGGGTATAGCGTGTCTCTTTACAATTGTGATTAGTCTGCCTTGCGTATTTGCGCGCGTAACGCAAATAAATAGCAAACATATCATGTTTACACCGGTTTTCCATTCCTGGTACCAGGAATGGAAAACCGGTGTACATTCTTCAACACACTCCATCAATTTGCGTCATTGCTGACTCGTAATAACAAGGAACGCGCTCGTCAAAGTCAGAATTACGCGCGCACGCATATTGGCAAAATATGGTAAAACATTTTTTTTAAATTTGGCCATAACTTTTTATCAAGTCCATAAACCCCAAAATTGTATTCAATATTCAGAAAGATTATGAAATGTAGATATGAATTCATACCTCTTTTAGGCCATGTAAATGTTGTGACATCATAATATTGAGTGCTTTAATCGATTTTAAAATCAACTACAGCGGACTTTCGACCATATGTCGCTTATTCGCCATCCATGCCATCGATTATCTCCCATATTTCGATATGCTGTAGCTGAGGTTATGCTCTAAAAGTAATTAGGTCTGAACTATCAAACAATATGAAAGTAAGAACCATATAGTGTGTCTCGACACATTATGATTGTTATTATTAGTCTGCCGCGCATCAACATTATTATATTGTATTGGCAAATGCAGAGTGCAATCTTTTACTTGAATCATATACCATTATTTCTTTCAATCTGTTCTTTTTTAAATAATCCTTTTAATTTCATCATAAAAAAACGATACGTATAACCTCAATTCGTCTAAGTGATGAATTCAACATCTAGTTGTTATTTTGTTATGGTCTGTAAAAAGCAATGGAGATTTCTAATAAATGTCATTGAAAACAAACCAAAAAGGCTTTTTACTTAGTCTTTTGTAATTGTGTATACATTTCGAGCATGGTGGAGTTATAACTATTAGTTCGAAATGTTACTTTGCAGGTTCTGGTCACTAAAGTTCAGCCTTACCAAAACTGTACTACTCCTTTTATTATTTACAATTTGCTTTACCATAATTATTTATGTACAAACTTATCCATAATTAACTTCCTGGACAATTCTCTGATATATTGTACGCAATAATCAGGTAAAGGCCAGTTTTGGAAACGCCCCCCTCTCAAAAAATGAAATGGAAGCTCTTATTACCAATAATGTGAGAGAATATAATTGTACTAATATAGGATTATCCAAATTTGGCCAAAACCGCCTACTAATTGATATATTTGCCAAATTATAAATTGATCCCGACGTGGATAGATATCGCCAAAGCGGAATCGCCTATACGCTACGTGTATTACGACCACGAGGTGTGTTCGCTATACGGGCTTGTCCCTAGCTTTTCGATGTCTCCCCCAGCGCTAGCGGCGCTGACAGGTCTGAATGGGCGGTGGATTTTTGAATTTCACAGGCGGATAATGGATTTCTTCCGATATTTCTGTATTTAACGATGCTTAGGTTCGGATTTTACCACCACAAGCCCTATTTCAATACATATTCAACAATATTGATCAGTGTATTAGGCTACTTTCCCGAAACTGGACTTGGGCTTTAATTATAGTACATGTAGTTACGTCTACACCGCACCGTGTGCTCATTCAGTTGTTTATTGAAAGGTGTATTAGTGAATGTGGGCGGGTACGTTATCATTAATTATATTATCAATATATACAAATGGACACTATATCACGTGTCTCCGACGAAAAACAAACATCCACAGTATAATTAAAATCAAAACATTTCAGTGGCGGCCCTCTGGTACCAGCAAAAAGCGACTCGTTTGCAAACGGTGATCACCATAATGATGACGACGCCAAATACACATTACAAATTACATTTATTTAACATATTTGAATAAAAGCAGTACACATCCATGGGTAACGCATAGGGTTGATTTGTCAAACTTTGTGTATAATAGGCCTTAATTATTTACGTGATACAAAATTATACCCACAATCAATACGTGAGATTGAAAGAAGTCAATAATGGAATATTTTACTGAGTACGCTGCATAATTATGTATGTGTAACATGACAAACAATACGACGCATCACAAGGAGTGTTAATTAGTAGCCAATCGCATTTTATTCATCCAGTTTCTATATACCACCAGTTGACCGATGAACAAATCCGAAACAACTTGTGAAGTACGACATGAAATAAATCGTGCAGTATGAGTTACGCATTAATACGCAATATAAGTGAATCTAAACTACAACAAAGTTAACAATAAGATTACAATTTTACAATTACAAGACCTTATTTCGAAGTAATATGTGTTTAACAAATTAACATATTACCCACTTATAGGGGCGTAGACAACGGGGGAATGAGGGATATGCATTCCACCCCCCCCCCCCCCCCCAGCTCACAGGGTGGGAGGCGGCATGTTCAATCATCCCCCAGGTTTTAGGGAAGGATATATTGTGTTTGTGTGTACCTGTATACGAGTGGGAAAGAAAACATCAGCTGTATGAGCTAAGACCTGTTAATTCTAACGTTCAAAAAGTAATGTATACATCCACTTTCAATTTTCGCTGCGCGCTTCGCGCGAACAGATTATCTCAGTTTTATGTATAACTTAATTGTATAACTATGGTCAATCAAATGTTACCGTACCTTGGAATTATATTTTCGTTACTAAATCAGCGTAATGGTATTTCAGAGTATACAGCTACATAATCAAGAATATGCAAGGAGTCCGTTATGCAATTCAATATGATAATACAACTCTGTGATGTATTATTGTTATTATAAATTAAATTAACCTTCTAAACACGGGTATGAGTATCTCATGTTTATCATATATTTGGCTACGTACATAACATGATTAAACTACTAATGCATTTAATCAACATGGAACTCATAAAATGTCCACTATTATAAACAACGCTATTTATATATTTTAAATACAAATTTTATTAGCATCAGAATATATTATCTCAAACCCGCGAAGAAATACCAAAACCATTTATTTTGTGACAACAAAATTAGAAACATTACCAGGAACAACTTGAAAATATAGAAATGTTAGCAACTATATATTTATAGAAAATGTAGGCATACACTTCATTTAAAAATAACTTGAATAAGTTATCTACAAATAACTGAATAATATTCTTTAACGAATGTCTAGGTATTGTTGTTTAAACAAGATCAGTATAATTACTTGTTGTTAAATCAATTCGACACTTATGTATTTGAATATTTTAATTTCGTTACTTAGAAAATGACCGTGTACATGGTGTGTTATCCCTTTTATATGGAGTTTCATGCACCACCGGTTGCGTGAGGATGCACGCATTATTATTAGGGCTCACCTAATGTTTTTTTCTTTAACTTGGTCGAAAATGTCCCCTTTATGTCGTGTTATTTTTGCTTTGTTTCAAATGACCTCCCGTGGCAATGCCACTTAAGACCATGAGTGAGGTCACCACTTACCCAAATCTCATAAAGCCCACCGCACACTACACGATCCGAGTCCGATCCGACGAACAACTGAGTATATGAACTAACGCCATGCGCACGTATTACATGCATGTAGTATTGTTCAGATACTCAATCGTTCGTCGGGTTGGGTCGGATCGTATAGTGTGCGGTGGGCTTAACAGAGCGGATGGCGCATTTTTAAATTTGTATTCATTGATGTCTTCTTTAAAAATACATACGAGGCAAATAACTGCTATACGAGTTTTACAAAACAATTACAGATGGCATAATGAATAAGCTACGTACATTAAATAAACTGTAGTCAACAGATATAACAAACAAACATTAAAATACATCCTACGCAACACAAACCATGTCACAATAAAAGGCTTAATATTAGCTTTACACAATCAAACGATGCTCAGAAAAAGTAAAGAAAAAAGAGAAGAAGAAGAAGAAGAAGAAGGAGAGACATCTTTGAAATAACCATTTTGTAGCAAGACGACACTGAAGCGACCTCTTGATTTCATAATCTAAGAATTCTGGATAACAAGACTATCGCGGAAATCCCTAAAAATGATCTTTCCGTCCTCTCCCTTCTCCGTGCATTTGCCTGACTTTAGCAGCTCCACGACGCCCCGGTACAGATCAGGCGACGCGGAACTGGCGAAATTCTTCGTCATGGTGATAGTATCCAGCATCAGACTATCCTCTTCCCGAAGCTGTCGGGGATCGCAAGGCACGCATCTCGTGATATCCGCCCGACTGTTCATTCGGGAAACTTCGTAAGGGATCGAGCGTTCGTCGAGGACCTTCCGAAGGTGGTGCGAGTATATGTTGGGCGTGTCTCGGATCTCTGGGAAGGTATCCGACGGCAACCACCAACTGCCGAATTCAGCTGTAAGGATTGGAACAACAAAGTAACAATCATGGCATTATTGTTACTAAGGCTGAGTAATGTCGGATATTTTAGAAACCTGGTTCCGGTAAATTGGAAAAATTTTTAATTTTTAAATTGATTTATCTTTATTTGTTTTAATTTTTTTTTCCCGGAAAATTCGAAACCGGGACCCGATTGTAACGGTCGGGAACCGATTTGATCGACTGAACCGACTCAGCCTTAATTGTTACTTGTCTGCATTTGATTGGCTAGACGTCATTAAATCCATCACACACGGGCAAATTTTTACTGTAATTCAACTTGTATTGGCTTAAAACTGTCAAACAGTCATCTACAACATTTTGTACAACTTGAGTACTTTTGAGGTACTGCATTTTCAAATACATTTTGCGCGAGTGTTAATTGCTCATATCGATCGCCCATCGCCTCACCAAAGCAGATGCTCAGATACAGTGTGATGAACAGTAAATGATGACTTCGGAGCAATGTCAGTCTCGATGAATTATATACACCAGTTCACAGTTACGTTTTGCGCGTGTGCTATACAAAGGTCAAGTAGTAGTAGTAGTAGTAGTAGTAGTAGTAGTAGTAGTAGTAGTAGTAGAAGTAGTAGTAGTAGTATAAGTAGTAGTAGTAGTATAAGTAGTAGTAGTAGTAGTAGTAGTAGTAGTAGTAGTAGTAGTAGTAGTAGTAGTAGTAGTAGTAGGTTATGTAGTAGTAGCAGTAGTAGTAGTAGTAGTAGTAGTAGTAATAGTAGTAGTAGTAGTAGTAGTAGTAGTAGTAGTAGTAGTTATGTAGTAGTAGTAGTAGTAGTAGTAGTAGTAGTAGTAGATGTAGTAGTAGTAGTAGTAATATTATTATTAGTAGTAGTAGTTGTAGTAGTAATAGTAGTAGTAGTAGAAGTAGTGGAAGTAGTTGTAGTAGGAGTAGTAGTAGTAGTAGTAGTAGTAGTAGTAGTAGTAGTAGTAGTAGTAGTAGTAGTAGTAGTAGTAGTAGTAGTAGTAGTAGTAGTAGTAGTAGTAGAAGTAGTAGAAGTAGTTGTAGTAGGAGTAGTAGGCTAGGTGTAGTAGTAGTACATGTAATAGACGAATTAGTAGTAGAAGTAAATACATAGATCATTTAAAGGGGTAATCCGGGCCTGATAAAATCATTCGTTATTTGAATAAGCAGAACAAGAGGAATAATTGGTAAAAATTTGATCAAAATCGGACAAGAAACACGGGAGTTATACCTATTTGAACATCATGTAGTAATGAGCGATGGTTTCAAAATTGCCGCCATATGCTACATCATTCACGAGCAACTCGCCATGGCTTTAGTACATGAAAATACACTTATTTCTCATTTTCGTTGCTAAAAAATATTTTTTCTCTGCTTGTTTTCACGAATTCATAGAAGAATATCGATGGGCCAACCTCATTGGAATTTGTAAGCTCATAAATTTGCTTTGTTATGAAGAAAATTTAAATTTTGTAAAATTTCCATGTAGAAGTCAAAATGGCTGCAGCTCGCACGTGACGTCACGATTGATAGCAATTGCGAACCATACTAAGAATCGGAGCAAAGTTCATCCTGTCATAACTTTGTTATTGCTCTACCGTTTTTGCTCAGATTTTCGATCATGATTCTTCATATTCACCTCATTTTATAGCAAACATCACATTTCTGGGGTGGAATTCCCCTTTAAGATCAGGTTTGTAAATATTACATGACCTTGATATATATTATGTTACAATTTGCACTTTGAAAAAAATTAATTTATCTCATCAGGCGCAGTTTTCTAAACATTGCGTGACCATGAAAAGTAATATTGTACAAAGTGGAACAAAGATTTCTTTTATTCCCGTCATCTCTAAATAAATAAATACATATCTTGTTTTCTTGATTTTCCAAGTATTTGCAAGGTTTGTAGTGAAAACAACGATTTTGTTACAATATACATTAAAATGGAGGACACACACTATATCGATGTAGAACAAATATTTGTACTATTATATTTGTACGTTCATATTCCGGTGTTCTCTTGACAAATTTGTCACCATCTGAATCTCCGACCATATAAATTAAAGACACTCATCAAAATGATATTATTAAGTAAACGAAAATTAATAAAATTGCATATTCAAGGGATGTAATGTTCGCGGACGCCGACTGCAGCGCGAAATCCGCGAAAAATAAAACTACTACTACCACCACCACCACCACCACCACCACCACCACCACTACCACTACTACTACTACTACTACTACTACTACTACTACTACTATTACTACTACTCCTACTCCTACTACTACTCCCGGGGGGCCACTCAACTATATTGCTGTACACACGCGCGACCAAAAAAAACGCGTAAAAAGGGTACTTTTTGCCGATCATGGCGCGTCACGCGCGTGACGCGTTTAGGGTGTCAAAAAGGCCAAAATCGGACAAAAAGGGTATGTTTGTGGAGTTAAACAAATACGCGTTTAGGGTATCTTTTTCTCCAAACTTGTTGAGAGCAATTGACGTATAGACCTTGTTTAGGGGTATGTTTTAGGGGTTATACATGTTTAGGGGGCAAAATTGTCAAAAAAGCACGCGAAAATATTTGAATAGGTCTAAATTTGACCAATGGATAAAACTTGCTTAGGGTGGGTTTGGAAAACCTGTGGTCGCGCGTTTGTACAGCAATTTATTTGAGTGGCCCCCCCGGGCTACTACTACTACTACTTTCCCACTTGACCTTTGTATTGCACACGCGCAAAACGTAACTGTGAACTGGTCTATAGAATTCATCGAGACTGACGTTGCTCCGAAGTCATCATTTACTGTTCATCACACTGTATCTGAGCATCTGCTTTGGTGAGGCGATGGGCGATCGATATGAGCAATTAACACTCTCGCAAAATGTATTTGAAAATGCAGTACCTCAAAAGTACTTGTAAAAAAAAGTAACCACCAGCTGCACAATCATGTATTCACGAACGTGGTTTTCCTTTTCATCATCATAAGACAGAAAATAATATTGCAGTCGAGTTTAAAGGGATAGTTGAGTTTTGGTAGACTACTTATTTTTTTTGGAGAGGTAATGAAAAACTGAGTGTAAAATTTGAAAGAGCATAATATTTAAATAATAAAATCATCTTTGTTTGATCAAAATCGGTTCAGAGACGGCTGAAATATCCATAAATATAACAATTTGTAATAAAGCTGGGGCCCCAGGTTTATTAGGGAATTTTTAAACCAGCCGTTAAAAATTCAAAAAAATGCTTCCTCTTTTCAAAAAGTTACAAAATAGGTATTTAAATAGTTGTTGGTTATTTCTCTATCTAATCACTATTTCAACAAAACATCACATGCACAATATTTTATTCAAAATGGTTGAAACCGATGAGTGTTTAGTGAGCGCCCTCTTATATTACGTTTTAACGGCTCTTTTTGAATGATAACATGATCTTTACTACGTCATTTGTAATTTTGTGTTCCTTTCTAGTTATAACTACAGTCAAACCTGCTAATGCGACCACCTGTCTATAGCGACCACCTGCTCATAATGACCGCTCTCTGGTCCTCCCCTGAGAAATCATGTGTTAAGCGACCTGCGTAATGCGACCACCTGCCTAACGCGACCAGCGACCACCCTATTTGGGTCCCGACGCACATATAAATTCTGAGCATGTCAATGCATACAAACAACTTTTAAAATGACAATATAGATTGACTTTAACTAGTTACCCAGCTATCACCTTTCGATTCAAGTATATCAGTCTCTAATATATGGGATAGAATATTCCAGGGTCATCATTACCGCGAGAATAAGGAATTCGACACATTTTCATATATATTTTACAAACATAGTTTCAGTACCGCCCCGGGAGCATAAATAATGATAATTATATGTGTACAAAAGAGTGAACATTTATTGAAACAATTATTAGTGTCATAAAATCGCGTCCTTCTATGTGATGTTTGAATAGCCTGTTAGTTTCTCAACATTTGCGCGGAGTACTATTTACTGAGTATTAATTACATTAGAATAAATTACAGTTATCTTTCTATTTTAATCGCCGAGGCGGGGTGTTTTTTTACTTTTTTCAATGATAATCCGTGCGTTTGTTACGACCAAACAATGCATCTTGACTCAAGAGTTCTATAGAAAACTATACACATGCGAATAAGCGTAGCTGATTCTCAGTCATGATGAGTAAATAAATGACTCATTGATACACTTTTGCAATTTTAATTTCACTTGACAAGATAATACAAACATTTAATATCATTTGAAATATAATTTCAATATTTGTTGTGGTTATGCATGCAACAAATACTAAATGAAACTATGGACACGTGCGTGTACAGATGCCAATTAATAACACATGTGCATATAGGCACAATATACGACCAGAAATTCACAATGGCCGCCAACCTGTCTAATGAGACCACCTGACTTTAGCGAACACTTTTCGCCGGTCCCTTGAGCGGTCGCTATAGACAGGTTTGACTGTATTAGTTTGTAATGTAATGATGCAGGTTTTGGTTACTAAAATTCAGTTTCCCCCAAACTGTACTCTCCTTACCAGAACTCAACTATCCCTTTAATCATTGACAGCAGTTATTATAAATGCATGTTAAATGATTTTTGAGACTGATGTTTTCAAATTACCAAGTCAAAGGATCTTATTTTGTCCAAGTACATTTCCTTTCTCAGAGAATTTCAAATTTAACCCACTCAGGACTGGTTCCGATAATACTTGGGATTTGTTCAATGTCATAGCAAAATCAGTCAGTCCTGCACAGGTTAAAATGATGCCTGTAAAGTGTCTAACTCCACAAAAAATACGTGGAGCTTCCTCGTTTCTCTTTTGCCGTGTTGTTTAGCTTATGGTAAGGGAAGAATAAAAAGGGGTTAGATTTTTTCAAATGTCCCTTTAGTATGAAGATAATTATCATTGCAAATCATTATTTCAAAAGCGTTGCCAACGCTTTTGATAAAAAGTACAATTGCCGTAGCTGAACACGTCCGGCCAGCGCGCGTGGGAAACCATCCCTATACCCGACTGAACTTTGAGCCGAGCGCGCACAAATTCATGAATTCTTTCTCCGAAGGCCATCAGTATTCGCTGATGAAATATATGAACTCAATATTATCTTTTTTCACGAGGTAATCATTGTTCGTTTTCTTTCAAATTTTCGCAAATCATCCAATTGTATATAACAATGATATTGACATAGGATTTAAGTCTCAAATGTCTCTTCCGGCAGAATTTTGCACTTTACAGGAATCACTTTAAGGAATGATAAGAAACCCCATGTTGCTTTTCTAACTGGTATATTGTCGTTAAATCCAAACGACACTTATGTATTTGAATGTTATTACTAATCTAATAAAGGGCTTGTATATAAGTATAAGTGGGAACACTGTACTACATTTTCATCAAATCGTTACTGCAACCGCTAAATGCCTAATAAAATATAGGCAAACAATTTAATCTACAATAATAATTGTTTACATGCACCCTTATTATACAAAGCATAAACATGTACTATATAATTCATGATTGTATCGATAAAAGAATCATACTAAACAACAGTGGCGAACACTTTTATAGATGTATTTATCTTTTCCGTCAAGTAATATATTATATCACTATCATGATCGCAATCACTAATTGCTGCTAGTTTATGTAGTTTTTGTATAAATCTTTAACTTGCTTAGTAAGTGTTATAAATATTAATTTATAAGTATTTTAAATTTCATAAATTTTACTTTTAAATATTAAATTTGCATTAGAAAATCGAATTAATACACGATGCCTTAATATTATATTATGGGCTTTTGTTATTACTCATTTCATGTATCAATATATAAAACAACATTATTACTCACTGTCGTTGGTTAGTAATTACGGCTAATTCGTTATTCTATTAATTTGTGATTGAGCTATATTATGTAATTTTCGTAAATTTTTAACTAGCCCAGTAAATGTTACAGCAGTCATAATGGTTTTAATGTTATCTTAAAATATAACATTTGCATTAGGAAATATAAATTGATACATGATGCCTATTGATTTTTCTAATCACTTAATTATTGATTAATCGATATACAAAATAATAATATAATTTACTGTCTTTCGTTAGTATTCATGCCTAATTTGTGATACTATTCAGGTATATTATGATTTATTTCTCTAATTATTGTATATAATATATTAAGGTTTCTTTATACCTCGTGAGTTCATTAATGTTATTTCCATGTTTGTAAATATTGTTGCAAATGACACTGCAATTCAGCTTGTAGCTGTGAATGTGACATTTTGTTGAATAAAATTACATTATTATGATAAATCTATACTTATTTTGTAATCACATAAGTGTTTAGTGGCATATCGTGATGTTGGAACTGTGTATGACGCTAAATATAAATACAATATTTGTGTAATTATTTGTTTTCTTCATTTCTGGTCGATCAAATCATAACACGCTTTCCCAGATACAGTCTATTAGGTAAGCACCAGATTGCACAATTTTTAGTCCAAAAATGCAAAAGCTCCCTATCGTGGGATGGGGGACACCCCCCCCCCCCCCCCCTCCACCCTCCCACACCCTCCCCTACTCAGTAACTTCGCTCTCCGCTCCTTACAATGTCTCACTCTCACATCTGGCTCAAAGTTGGCAGCACTGTGAGTGTGGTCGGGCATAAGACCCTACACACACAAATTGTGAGCCCCCATAGGTTTTGCCCCCCCCCCCCCCCCGAATCCAAAACTGATTCCGGCCCGCCTGGTCACGACCATCTTAAAGGGTGACTAAATTACAAATGCATGTTGACTTTTGTTGATCTCTTATAATGAATACATCACATATCTTTTGACTTGTTTATGTACATGCATTTGTGTCATATTTTGTATATTATTATTTTTTCTATTAGTTGTATTCTACCTGCTAAGCTCCACCCCTAAAAAAAACCCATCCAGAAGCTTATGACTTTTGTGACATCATATGCCAGTCAATTCATCAGTCAGCTAGATGAACAAAAGACATTGTTACGTCCATTCCTTCAACTGACCACATGTTCAATACAATGCAGAAAAAACTTCATGATCATGTTTGATAATGCAGAGTCTGTATTATCATGATGCCAGTCTTTTAGTCTCAGTCCAGATGAATTCAATTCTATATTTAATGATTTTCCCCCAAAATCGTTAAGTTTTTCGCATATTAATATTCGATCCCTAAGTAAACATTTTGATAATTTTAATCTTTTTTATGATTCCGTGCTGAAGCATAAATTTAGTATTATTGGCCTTTCAGAAATTTGGCAACTACATGAGGATGCTAGATTTTGAATAAATGGTTATAATTTTGAGTATAAAAGTCGTGTAGTTGGCAGGGGAGGAGGCGTTGCTGCGTATATTAAGTCTGAGTTAATATATGAGATAGTTGAAATGAATGTGCGCCATGCCGAGTCTGTGTGGATTAATCTTTATGTGGATGACAAAATTGTTGTAGGCATAATTTATAGAAAACCTAACACAGACTTGAAAGAATTTCAAGAAAGTTTGGTTGATACATTATATAAATTAAAGTTGGATAGACGTCATTGTGTTTTAATGGGTGACTTTAATATTGATTTGCTTAATATATCTCACAATGTAGTTGACGAATTTGTGACAAGATTACAATGCTTTGGTTTAGAACAGATTATTGTGTATTCAACTCGGAAAACTGAGTTTACAGAAACTTTGATAGATCACATTTATACAAATTATAGTGCTGGTAATAATTATGCAGGTATTTTATTAACAGATCTATCAGATCATTTCCCCATAATATTTTTTATGTGCTTTCTTTGACAATGTGAGCTGTAGGAAAGTGTTAGGATGTTCAGTAAAAGTACGAGATTATCGAAATTTTGATAAGGCTAAGTTTATTGTTGACCTTGCAGGTACATCCTGGCAAGAAGTATATAATTGTAGAGACGTGGATAGTGCATATGAAAGGTTTTTAAAAGTATTTGGAAATGTGTGTGATGAACATGCTCCATTTGTGGATAGGAAAAATAAAAAGAATGTGAGTAAACCTTGGATTACAAAGTCGATAATGAAATGTATAAAACGCAAACACAAACTTTACTCTTAGGTTTTAGAATCAAAATTAAATGATAATGCTTATACTAAGTATAAGAGGTATAGGAATTTGTTAACATCTGTTCTAAGGAATGCAAAGAAGTTATATTATGGTCATATGTTTAAAAAGTATGAGGGTAATTCGAGTAAAACATGGAAAACTGTTAATGAATTGCTTGGTAAACAGGATCAGACTAGGAAAGTAGTTGATAACTTGCAATTTGAAGTAGACGGCACACTTCAGGATTATAAAGAGCCCTAGGAAATAGTCGATATTTTTAATGATTTCTTTGTGTCGGTTGGGCCACGGTTGGCAGAAAAGATTGATGAGTTGCAATGTGAACATAGTTATAAGGATTACTTAGATGAACCTTTTAGACATTCTTTTTTATTGGTCACTAATTACTCATGCTGAGGTGGAAAATGTAATTTTGAATTGCGATATGAAAAAGTCCTGTGGTAGTGATAATATCCCTGTTAATCTATTGAAAGAAGGTGTGTATTATGTGTCACCACCACTCTCATATATTTTTAATATGTCGTTTCAACTGGGTGTCTTCCCACGTTCTATGAAGATAGCCAGAGTTAGTCCGGTGTATAAGAAAGGTACAAGAATTGACCCAGGTAATTATAGGCCTATATCAGTCTTGCCTATTTTAATTAAAGTTTTTGAGAAGTTAGCGAATATTCGTATAGGTACATTTTTGGAAAAATATGATTTATTGTATAAACATCAGTATGGATTTAGGGAAAAGCTTAGTACAAAGTTATCGTTGATTAGTTTAATAAATCAGTTAATTCAATTTCAAGATGAAGGTCGAGTTACTGTAGGTGTCTTTGTTGATTTTGCTAAAGCATTTGATACAATAAATCATAATATACTCTTAGGCAAGTTAGAAAATTATGGTGTTCGAGGAACTCAATTGAATTGGTTTCATGATTATTTGAGTGACCGTCGTCAGTTTGTGCATCATAATGGTTCAACTTCTCCCATGTCTTTAATTAAATGTGGGGTGCCCCAGGGATCTGTTCTAGGTCCTACACTTTTTTTTATTTATATTAATGATTTACCTAGATCATCAGACTACTTTAATTTTAGACTCTTTGCTGATGACTCTAATATCTTTCATTCTTTTTTACCTAATCAAACAGATATTAATTTATTGGAAATAACTGATGCGAATAAGATTACTATTAATATAAAGAAAACTAATTTTATGATTGTTAAGCCAAAGAGAAAAGAGTGTCGTATGGTTGGAGTTGTAAAAATTAAGAATGAGTTATTGAATGAAGTACAAGTATCTCTTTTTGTTGGAATATATATTGATCGGCATTTGAGTTGGAATGAACATATAAATAATTTATGCTCTGTACTTCGTAGGAAAGTTGGAATTTTGTATAGACTACGACACTTTGTTCCGAAACGAATCCTTGTATTATTATATTATTAGTTTGTTCAGTCACATTTATCTTACGGCCTTGAAGTTTGGGGAAGTGCACCTTTGATGTTAATGAATAAGATATTGATATTACAAAAAATGGCTTTGAGAGCAATTACTTTCAATAATAGAATGGCCTCATCATCTCCATTGTTTTATTCATTAGGTATATTGGATGTGTATAAACTGTATAAGTTGTTGGTAACAGTTTTTATTTTTATGTTAACTCATGAACACTTACCACACTCAGTGTTTGAATATTATAACTTTTTTGAAAACTCTTATAGTACAAGACAAAAGGATGGAAATATTTTGGTTAAGCCTAGGGTGAGAACAGAGCATGGAAAAACTTCAATCTCGTTTCAGGGATCAGATATTTGGAATAGTATGCCTTTAGAGATACGGAGACTTGATAGACTCAACCTTATTAAGATAAATGTAAACAAGTATTTATTTAGTCAATATGTCTTGTAGTGTTTTGTGAATTGCTACCAAACATAAAGCAATTTTTATTCTTTTGAACAGATTTTACATGTTTTATATAATCTTATAGTTTAGTAGTTATTAGTGTGTCCACTATTGTAAATACTTTGTGTAGAAAATAGTGTATAATGTTATTTAATCTTGCCTTAGTCAAATGTAAGCATATCGTCTATTCATGTACATAGGGTCCTACGCCCCACTTGCAAAAGTTGCTATATCTGTAGGGTCCTTTTACCAGTTTGTTTGTCTGTCAACATTTCTTATATTCATGTATGATTGTTATATTGTTATCTTATTGGTAATAAAGTTATTCATTCATTCATTCATTCATGTTCACAATAGCATTGCATGTTTCGGGTCCACTTTTTACGGGTATCGGGTCCACTTTTTACGGGTATTAGGTCCACTTTTTACCAGTCTCTAGTCCAATTACTGTATACTAACCTGAGTCCAGTTGAATGAGCAGCACACCTCCATCTTCCAATTGACGATAGAGAGTCTCGATGACGTCACCGTAGTTCACCATATGGCACATGGACATGATGGAACTGATGAAGTGGAATTTGGCGCCGCGATTTATGTCGTCATCGAGATACTCCTCGATCGTCTGCTGTCGGTAATCGAAGTCGATGTCGTCTAGGCCGCCGCGGGTGGTTGTTTTCTGCTCCTTCATCTTCGCCATATTTTGACGGCACAGGTCTAGTTGGGCAGCAGCCGGATCCACTATGGTGTTGTGGATTCTTGTCTTCAGACGAGAGCCGATTGCCAGTGCCATCTTCAGGTCGAGTTCACCTGTGCCACCAAGTAGATAATAATAATAATAAATTGATAATTACCGTATAATAATAATAATAACAATAACAATAATAATAATAATAATAATAATAATAATAATAATAATAATAATAATAATAATAATAGTAATAATAATAATAATATGATAATGATAATGATAATGATAATGATAATAATAATGATAATTATGATAACAATAATAATAATAATAATAATAATAATTATAATAATAATCAGCAAGAATATCAATAAAATTAATAATAATAATAATAATAATATTAATGACAATGATAATACTGCTACATAATGCGTGGCTTCTTCTATAACACACGTTCCAGGCCCGTAGCCAGAATGGGTGCATTGGGTGCGTACGCACCCCTCCCCCCCCCCCCCCCCCCCAAAAAAAAAGAAATTAAAAAATAAAATAAATAAATACAAATAAAATAAAATAAATACAAATAAAAGAATAAATAACCCCCCCCCCCCTTGTTTCTGACAATGTTACTAGACCCCTGCAAACCCAACTTTGTCATGTTTGTTAATTAATTGTAATCGCATATATCCCTAAGTTGATTTGTATCCTTCGAGTTTATGTCATGTTATAATAACTTCTGACCATTCTGGCAATGAGAATTAAGAGGTTTCAGGGACAAGCACGGTCTAGGGTTTTCTATAGCTCAGTCGGAAGAGCACCGTTCTAGCAATCCGGAGGTCTCGGGTTCGAATCCCGTTGGAATCCCATTTTCTTTGCGTTCTTTTAATCACAACTAATTGTAAGGTTTACCTGATCCGCTTCCAACGCCTAGAACCCTCAGCTCAGAGCAGCCACCAAACCGAGCCGCCAGTTTGTCGACCACTTGGCTGGAAAACTCGTTCCCAATCCACCGATCCTGGACCAGGACAGTGTCCGAGTGGGCCCGGAAGGCGGCCCAGGACCTCGTATAGTGGTCCAGGTCTGCAGCTATCCTCACCATCGACCGGTCGTCAAGCTGCTGTGTTTCTTTCTTGGTTTCCATAATGGGTCTACCCTTAGAATTCGTTGAACAATGTTGCGAGTGTTCTTTTCTCCGGCCGTTGTATACTATAGGCCTATTGATATCAATATTATCCAATAATATTATTCGAGGCGCTAAAACTGAATAAAATCTGAACGCGATTGATTCAAGCCGTGTAAAGAATAAAGAATATCATAGGATGCGTTGTGAGTATAGTATAGAACAATACATTATATCACACATACGTTGAAGGGCGAATTTTCGTATGCAACATATGCTCCACTAAATAAAAGCAGAACTACTTTCCTGATTCTAATTCCACCGGTATATATTCGATCGAGTAAAGTGTAAAGAAGCTATGACGAAATACAGTGACGTAGCGACGGGGTGGGGGGGGGGGGGGGGGGGGGGGGCGCACGGGGGGCACGTGCCCCCCCCCCCCCCCCCAAATAATTTGGAAAAAACAATAGAACACATAAGGGGACATTTTTTGAAAAAACAAAGAAATACAGGTGTCCCCAATAATTTTGCGTACCCCCCCCCCTAATCAGGCCGACCACGCTACGCCACTGACGTAATAAACGTAACAAAAGTATTGGTTGAGATATGCCCATCCAAATGATTTGTTGTCAAAAGCATAGGCGCCGGAAGTGGGGTGGCAGGGGGGGCGGCCGCCCCCCAATCCAAAAAGTGGGGGGGCAAAACGCAATTTTGCCCCCCCAAAAAGCCCCCCTCCCCCCCCCCAAAAAAAAAAAAAAGAGTGGGAAAGACAAAATAAAATGTATGAGCTGACGTTCAAAAACTAGTTTATACATCCGAGTTAAAAAAAAAAGAATAAAATGTCTATGCTCTCATCAGATGTTTACAATAAACTGTTCGTGCGCGAAGCGCGCAGCGAAAATTGAAAATGGATGTATATACTAGTTTTTTAACGTCAGCTCATACATTTGATTTTGTCTTTCCCACTCTTTTTTTTTTGGGGGGGGGGGCAAAATTGCGCTTTGCCCCCCCCCCCCCCCACCCCCCCCCGCACTTTTTGGATTGGGGGGGGGGGGGGCGGCCGCCCCCCTGCCACCCCACTTCCGGCGCCTATGGCAGTAACAATTATCAAAGGGGTGACAATATTTATGGCACACGTACAGCAGAGAGGTGGGAAGACCTCGGTGCGTACAATGTAGTCACGCAACCGTCTGCACCTGTACTCGAGAGTAAATAATGTGGGATGTAACTTAATCGTTTGCAAACAAAGAGTTAGTTCAACCAGTAGGTTCATGGTTCAACCTCTTTCGAATTTGTTTTCTTTCAGACATCGTGCTGCCACGAGTAACTTGAGTCTCAAGGGCATGAGGGCCTTCTTGTGTACTGGTATTTCATTAAAAATATATATAAATTGTAGTTATTAAAATTGTAATTGTATATGAATGTACATTATAAGGTACTATGGAAACAGTGATATTCGAAGAGAAAAGGGACCTCATATTTGAGCGGAATCATCACATTTGGGAGAAAATCAGCTAATTTCGGCCACATTTAGCTCGCTTTCAAAGACAAGAAGGATGTATGTGGCAAACAGCCTCCGCCGGAAAAGAAAAAAATGTACGCCATGCACGTAGGGTACAGGAAGCTAGCAATCAACCTTACTCGAAAGTAAATAACGCGGCTTGTTATTTCGACCTCGATCGAGTGTTTGAATGTCATAGTACTGCACGCAATATTTGTGTCTCATTTACAGGCTTAAAATAAATTACACATGATAGCAAGCAGAAATATCAGATCTGAAAACGATTTGAACTATAGTAGCTTATATTTTTATTTTATATTGTGACAAAATAGAATGACCAAATTTTAAAGTTGAATGGTCATTGACCAAATTAACTGATAAATGACTACTGTAAATCAAATGTAGCAATTGCACGTTACGGACTTCTCGAGACGAAATTGAATTAAGCAATTAATGAAATTGAATGTCGATTGTTTGAAAATGGATGGGAAGACCTATATTATAGGTTTTCTTGTCCATTTTAAGTAACACTTTCATTCAATTTTATTAATTTGTCACACATTATCGTCCGGTACAATTAAAAGGACGTCATATTTGAGCGGAATCATCACATTTGGGAGAAAATCACATTAAGCTCACTTTCAAAGACAAGAAGAATATATGTGGCAAACAGCCTCTACCGAAAAAGAAAAAAACATGTACGCCATGCACGTAAGGTACAGGAAGCGGTTTATATTCACTTGGTCTTATACCGCTTGGTCTAATCATCAGTTCGTCTAACTCCACTTCGTCTAAACCCATTTGGTCTAATCATCACTTGGTCTAATGCCCATTTAGGCAATTGCCGTTTCGTCTAATCACCAATGGGCCAATTGTCACTTCGTCTACTTTTTTTTTTCCTCGTTTCGTCTATTATCACTTCGTATAATACCAGTTCGTCTAATTCTCAGTTAGGCTACTCTTCACTTGGTCTATATGCAATTCGTCTAATTACCGTTTGGTCTATAACCATTTGGTCTAATATCCATTTAGTCTATTACCATTTGGTATATTACCATTTCGTCTAATACCAATAGGTCTATTTTCCACTTGGTCTAAAAGCAGGTCGTCTAATGCCATTTCGTCTAAACACTATTTCGGCTAATGACCATTTAGTCTAATTCTCATTTGGTCTAACGATCGCCTACACTGACCACTGTGATGGCCATCGCTTGCATACCGTATGAAAGATTCCATAGGGCTGTAATTATAGCTCTATGGATATTTAGCCACAGCGGTTTCACTAGACGAAACCTGTGTATAAGAGAAAACTAATTGGCCGCTACAATCAGGTGAACTCCATAGACAATTCCCAAAATATCGTTTGTACGCTCACCACCCAAGGGAAAATAGATATGTGGCCGCTATAAACAAGTGAACTTTATAGACGAATTTCATCAAACAGTGTATATTGACCACCTAAAAGAAAACAAGATAGTGGGCGTCATAATCAAGTACCCTTAAAAAAAAACAGGTTCCATGACATCGTATATCGTCAAACAGGGGCGTAGACAACCTCACACCTACATGCATAGGCGCCGGAAGTGGGGTGGCAGGAGAGCGGCCGCCCCCCCCCCCCCCTCCCCAATCCAAAAAGTGGGGGGCAAAACGCAATTTTGCCCCCCCCCCCCCCAAAAAAAAAAAAAAAAAAAGAGTGGGAAAGACAAAATCAAATGTATGAGCTGACGTTCAAAAACTAGTTTATACATCCATTTTCAATTTTCGCTGCGCGCTTCGTGTGCGAACAGTTTATCTCAGTTTGTTGTAAACATCTGATGAGAGCATAGACATTTTATTCTTTTTTTGTTTAACTCGGATTCTAAATTTCCTTCACAGGTATGGCATGAAGTGCACCAAATTGCAACATTTCAAGTTTATAAATGCAAAATCTTCCTCGTGGGAGGGGGATACCCCCTCCCAAACCCTCCCCCTCTGGCTCTGCCCAAGGGCAATTCCACGCCAAATGAGCCAAAAGTGGAAAAATCCAATGAGGATTATTTCTGATTTTGTTTATTTTTTCTGGATTATTTTTTTCAGAAATCATGATCACATAATGATATCTTTCAGTTCACATGATTACAAAAAATATTGGGCGTCTCCTGATAGGAGAAACAGACACCATACATGAACCTATACACATGGGACTACACAGTGCATATTTCTAGATTCCTTTCTATTATTTTTCTGTTTTAAGGTACCAAATTGGATGATTGAATATCACATTATGTGTTCAGATTAAAAATTCAGTCTTTTGAGAGCCCTAAAGTATATTTTTAATGAATACAAAACTCTGTCCTTCCGTTACTGTCCTTCCGTTACCGAACAGTGAAGCAATTAACTGTTTGTAATTAATATACCAATAGACATATTTTTTTCAAATAAGTGTTGTAATACTCTTAGAACATTAGGGAATGGACTATGAGCCAATATAACATGATAGTCCTCTTAACTTCACAGAGATTGGATCATAACTAAAGGACTTGAAAATCCATGTCCATTTTGCCGTCCTTCCTTTACCGGCCTCATTAGTGTCCATATCTAATAAACGTAATGTAAACAACAACAAAAAAAATAGGAAATCAAAGGTGTCCCACCAAGAGTCTCAGAAATGTAATTTACAATGATGAATCATAAACAGGATTCTGGAATTATTTGATTTAATTTCAAAAATTGCGTCTGAATGTCCTTCCGTTACCGCTCCCTCGGGATTCATTATTGCCTGTAGGTCATGTTGTTGGATCATACATGCGCCATATGGTTCATATTGGAACTGTGTATGACACTAAATACAATATTTATGTTTGAGTTTGGGTGCATATTTATTAGTGCGTCAATTATTTGTTTTCTTCGTGAAAAATATATCAAATCAAAACACGCTTTCCCAGATACAGTTAATCTTAAGCCCGAATTTCCGATCTAGGTATGCGCCAGATTGCACAATTTCAAGTCCATAAATGCAAGATCTTTCTTACCGTGGGAGAGGGATACCCCCTCCCAAACCATCCCCCTCCCTCCCTGCACCAGCAGGTTTTGGATTGGGGGGGGGGGGGGGCAAAACCCCAAGGGGGCTCACAATTTGTGTGTGTAGGGGCTCATGCCCAACCACACTCTGGGTTGCCAACTTTGAGCCAGATGTGAGAGTGAGACATTGCGAGGGAGCGAAGCGACTGAGCCGGGGGAGTGTGTGGGAGGGGGTGTCCCCCCTCCCACGGTAGGGAGCTTTTGCATTTTTGGACTTGAAATTGTGCAATCTGGTGCATACCTAGATAGGAAATTCGGCTGTATTTGTGAAAGCGTGATATGATTTGATCGACCAGAAAGTTTTAATATATTTTTCACGTAAAAAACAAATAATTGACACACTAATAAATATGTACCCCAAATCACACAACAACATAAACCATAATTATGCAACATTATGTATGATCCAACAACACACAGCCAATAATGAGTCCCGAGGGAGCGAAGCGCCTGAGGGCTGGTGCAGGGAGGGAGGGGAGGGTTTGGGAGGGGGTATCCCCCTCCCACGGTAAGAAAGATCTTGCATTTATGGACTCGAAATTGTGCAATCTGGTGCATACCTAGATAGGAAATTCGGGCTTTAGATTAACTGTATCTGGGAAAGCGTGTTATGATTTGATATATGCACCCAAACTCACACATAAATATTGTATTTAGTGTCATACACAGTTCCAACATGAACCATATGGCGCATGTATGATCCAACAACATGGCCTACAGGCAATAATGAATCCCGAGGGAGCGAAGCGACCGACCGGGGAGGGGGAGGGGAGGGTTTGGGAGGGGTTATCCCCCTCCCACGGGGAATATTTTGCATCTATAAACTTGAAATGGTGCAATTTGGTGCACTTCATGCCATACCTGTGAAGGAAATTTAGAATCCGAGTTAAACAAAAAAAGAATAAAATGTCTATGCTCTCATCAGATGTTTAAAACAAACTGAGATAAACTGTTCGCGCGCGAAGCGCGCAGCGAAAATTGAAAATGGATGTATAAACTAGTTTTTGAACGTCAGCTCATACATTTAATTTTGTCTTTCCCACTCTTTTTTTTTTTTTTTTTTTTGGGGGGGGGGGGGGGGCAAAATTGCGGGGGGGGGGGGGCGGCCGCCCCCCCCCCCCCCTGCCACCCCACTTCCGGCGCCTATGTGCACCAGCCCTCAGGCGCTTCGCTCCCTCGGGACTCATTATTGGCTGTGTGTTGTTGGATCATACATAATGTTGCATAATTATGGTTTATGTTGTTGTGTGTGTGTTTTGGGGTACATATTTATTAGTGTGTCAATTATTTGTTTTCTACGTGAAAAATATATTAAAACTTTCTGGTCGATCAAATCATATCACGCTTTCCCAAATACAGCCGAATTTCCTATCTAGGTATGCACCAGATTGCACAATTTTAAGTCCAAAAATGCAAAAGCTCCCTACCGTGGGAGGGGGGACACCCCCCTCCCACACCCTCCCCCCGCCCAGTCGCTTCGCTCCCTCGCAATGTCTCACTCTCACATCTGGCTCAAAGTTGGCAACCCAGAGTGTGGTTGGACATGAGCCCCTACACACACAAATTGTGAGCCCCCTTGGGATTTTGCCCCCCCAATCCAAAACTGCTTCCGGCGCGCCTGGTCAAAAGGCAATCAGTGTTATAGTGCTCTGGTTCATAACTTAATGAACCAGAGCACTATATGACACTGATTGTCCATTGAAGTAAAATTCATTTGGATGGGCATATCTCAGCCAATACATAAAATATTCAACTGATTTTCGGTATATGGGCATTATTCTTTATACTCTTTCGGAAATGAAGTTCAAATTTAAAGTTCTAAAAATAGAAGTTTATGATGTCATAGATGACATCACACTTCACCACTCTATGGTTCGAAAATACGTTTTATTTCTCGCAATGTGGAATTAAAAACCTATACTGGCAGATTGTGACCAATGAATGTATCCGAAACCAATTGTGACTTTGAGTGGGGAATGACACAATGCAGTGTCAACGAGTTAATTAAGGATAGAATGAAAGACAACACGATCATATGATACTAGGCTATACGGTTTGACTGAAACGCATATTATGTGTGTCAGGCGGGGCGTGTGGGAGGGGCACGGGCGTAGACATGACATTGATACCCATTCAAGTGGGGGGGGGGGGGGGGGGGGGGGGGGGATGAGCTATTCATTCATCGGATTACACCCCCCCCCCCCCCCCCCCCCCCAGTTGAATAGGTATTACGTAACTCGCTACGCCCTTGGGGAGGGGTATAAGTCGGTTCCAGGGTTTCAGCCCCCGGTGGCGTCCCCAGGATTTGTTTCAAGGGGGGGGGGGGGGGGGGTGGTTATGTCATTTTGGAAGCCGAGACCACGCACTTTAAACAAGTTCGAGACTAAGACCAAGTACCTTCTGTTAATTATAAACTTTCTGGTCGATCACATCACATTACGCTTTCCTAAATACAGCCGAATGTCCTATCTAGGTATGCACACCAGATTACACAATTTCAAGTCCAAAAATGCAAAACCTCCCTACACGTGGGAGGGGGGACACCCCCCTCCCACACCCTCTCCCCGCTCAGTCGCTTCGCTCCCTCGCAAGGTCTCGCTCTCACATCTGGCTCAAAGTTGGCAACCCAGAGTGTGGTCGGGCATGAGCCCCTACTGCACACAAATTGTGAGCCCCTCTTGGGGTTTTGCCCCCTCCCCCCCCAATCCAAAACTGCTTCCGGCGCGCCGGATTCTCTTGTCCATGTGCATTCAGCTGTAAAACCGACGTCGACTATGCGAAGGGGCATGAATGCACATAGACAAAAGTATTCGCATTTATCACTCCTTGATGCTATGACGGGCATGATTTGTTATTTTTCAGGCACCAACTTTCTAGAAATTGACAAAAAGTTGACCCTGGCATGGTGTTACTTTAGACGCCCTAAAACAAAAATTACTCGACCAAAATTACTGTTGCTGGTATCAAAGTTCCTTTTAAAAGATTATCTATCCAGTGAACCTACGGTCTGTATTTTATTTTTATTTTTTATAGTGGCAAGTACCCAGGCCTTTCCGTTATTTCTGGGCCACCCTGTATAGGACCCTCCCAAAGTTTGAAGGATTAGTGTTGAACTAAAGCAGTCGAAACGATAGCAACATCAACAGCAACAGCAACAACATCATCATCTGTAGGCCTATCAGTCACCAAAACAAACATTAGCAACTCGGCTAACCGCTCTGCAGAGTTTGGATATATAGGAACAACAACAACAAAAACAACGCAAATTTACGTACTTAGTATACAGCAACGAACGTTGAGGGCGGTAAACACGAGACCGTGTTGCCTTCAGGAAGGTCAACTCGTATATTGTTACACACGCAGTCTATGAGAAATCGCGAATTATTTTTTGTGACCATCACAGAAATACAATATAAATACTAGAACCCCAACTGAATAAGCGTATAGCGTTTTAACCACAGAAATAGGCCACACCTTTATCAGCAAGTTTTTGAAAATACGCACCGAATGCCATGCAAATGAGGTAGTACGTCAGATTTTTTTCATTTGAATAAATTATCAGACGTGGATTCATTGGATAAATTAACACATTACGCAAAAAGCTAAAGTAATTACGCATTGCGCACTTGCAGTTGCCATGGCATTTAAACACGCACTTCTCAGCAAAATTGCGCTTCATAATACCAAAGACGCTTAAGTATTCTAATTCATCTCTATTATTTTAATTACGCGCAGTACTAACAGTTACGCGATGTCATGTATTTAATTGCGCACAGTCAAGAAACAGGGGATTTCCCTACTAGGATCAAAATATTGTTTTTCATTGTGACGTCATAACAGAGGCATACCATGAATTCGTGCGTGATAATTGTGAAGTTCGCGCCCGCGCATTATTATGAATGAATTTACGCTAATATTACCATGGCAGCCAGTCGAATTAACATAACAATCGGTGGTTCTCTTCATTACAAATTTGGCCAACTTCCATTTTGAGTTGGGGGGGCCTGGTGACCATTTCGAAGGGCGCCCCAGTTGACAGTAACGTTTTTCGGTAGATTGTAGATTTGATAAATAGACCAGAAGTCCGATTTTGTACAGATTGACACTAAAATATATAATTTTGTTTGACATTTCATGTATATGGGAATTTTTTACAAAATCGCTCATTCCAATCATAGTCTTATTAAAATAAACCGCATCGGCATTTTCATGATGATAACAATTTTTGTCGGCAAAACTGTGTGTACAAAAACCGTTTGTGAGTGAGGATGACGTATCGAGATATTAAGCAGACGACAAAAACGAGCATTCTCAAAATGCCGGAATTGTATTTGTATGCTATTTATTCCTGTCTTAGACTTAGGATAATTAACTGACGTTAGCGTATAACATAATTTAAACTAGAACTAGACTCTGTGGCGACTCTGCCGATTAAGCACATTAATTTGCTTTATTTAAAACAAATTTGCGACTTACTTTTGCCCATTCATTGGCATTGACATTTACGATAGTGACCGGCAAGTGACTTCGCGATACGGTGTCTGAGAATGAGCTACGCCGGTCGGGTCGGCGGCAGGCGAGGCTAGTCTGCCGCTCATTCACCGGGCTTCTGCTCCGGCTCTGACTCGACGCTAGCTCATCTTCATGCAGTCAGTCTCGGTCCCGCGTCTCGGTCTTTATACGAAAGCGGTGGTTTTATTTTTACCTTATATAATGTATGGCCTACTTTGTATCATTATTGAAGGAGATCCAGTTTATCAATTCCAACCCAAATCATGTAAATTAGTCTTGTTCTTGGAGATTTCACCTCAATCTTTGAGTCACTATATTGGACCTTTTTACTCGCTTGAATTTGATACCTGTTTTTGTTGGTCAAGTTAAAAAAAAAGAAATGTCTAGCTTAGACGTAGGTTTCACCAGGTTGAATTACATTTAAATTAGATCTGGTTTGCAAAACAAAAAGAAAAGTCAATTCAAATCACAGTGCAAATTGCATTTTTTTTTTGTGGGGGGGGGGGGGGGGGGGGGGGGGAGGTAAAAGATTATCCAACAACAAAGGCATGTACATAGTTGCCTGCATCAACCAGTATGATCATGAGTAGGGAGAAATTAGCCCAAATAAACATGGTGCCCATTCTTTAGGAGTGTAGGCTTACTTATTTGAACCCCTTTATTATCTTTCATTGAATATGTGGTCATGATTGCATTGTAGATGTAAAGGGGGTTTAATGCCTAAAATAGATTATTTTGTAAATCTTTAATCCAGGAACTCAACAACAAAAAAAAGAAGCTAGGCAGCGTAAAAGGAAACTGGCATAATACTTCCATTTTGTTTCTCATTTGGGTAAAGAATGGGGGTGGTCCAGAATCAAGCCTTTAATATTCCAGTGAATAGATGTCGATGTCTTATTCCTCTTCCAATAAAGTGCAGCTTCAAGCTTGAAGACTATGCACCATTTATCAAAACAAAATAATTTACATCAATTTCTTTAATCACCATCAATCATAGCCACCTTTCAACTAATCATTTAACAGGAGGGGGTCAAAATAGTAAAACATACATGTTTTGCAATGATTTGACAAAAATATCCTGACCTGAAGGGGGAAATATAAGACTATCATGCCACACTTCATACACCCTGTTAGTTAAGAAGAGCTCTCCAATCAGGAATTCCACCATGACACTCAACATCATCCACTAACCATTATCACCACAATCAGTGTGCCAACAAAATAACAAATATCTCTCATTTAGCTTCAATTTAAAAATAAGAAATAAACATTAGATACCAAAGTAATAAGATTTGTTCTTGAATTATGATATTTCATAGATTATTTTGTTTGCAATATTGAAAGTTGTATATGGATGCAAGCAGAAAATGCAAGTAAACCATTCATTGATAAAAATGTGGCTTTTGCATGAATCTATTTATCTACACACCGAGACCAAGTTTGTAATACATTATAATTTGACTGTAAATCAAATGAATGAGTGAGAGTTGAATAGATTTAAACATTATGTCCTCTTTTTGAAAGACAAAGCAAATGGTTGAGACTTGAGAGATAATTATAATATGAAGGAAACAAATGTTTTTAAAGCTAGCCTGAGAAGGGGCTTGGAAATGTAATCTCTGCATGCATGTTGAGGTAAATTGAAGGCTGGTCGTCTAAACCACCAATAATTACACATCGCACCATTCGTTTCAGTTAAGAATGCATTCTTTCATGCATCGTTTATTGAACTCATTGGGAGAGTATATGCAAATCAGCTTGTATGTACACACTGGTTATACACTCTGGTTGTATACAGAAAGTGCATGCCTAAAGCTATGCATGCAACCCATGCACATCACATGTACAATGCAATTGCAGTCTACATAGTTTATGTTGTTTACAAGTACAACAACAGGTCACTGTTTGACCTACATTCAGTTAGGAAAATCTAGAATTGTCTAGACTGCAACTAGTCTGGGTTTTCCTACGAAAATACACCGCGCTGGTGGACTGTACCAAAACGGAAGAAAAAGACCCTTATAATATACTACAGAAAATACCTGGGAAAATTTTTAAAATTCAGATCTTGAAATAACAAAAGGTTGTAACAGCCATTTCATCAGTCTAACTAAGATCTTTTAAAATTACCAATCTGTAAAGTGAAACCTTGTTATAACGAGCATGATGGTTCTCAGATAGCCTTGGGTTTAAAGCAATTACCTCACTATATCATTATCAGGTAACTTATGTGATAACAGGTCTCCTTATAAAGAGGTTCCACTATAATAATGATCAATTTTCACAAACAAAATATTACATCTATTCAGGTTTGCCTACAATGAAAGTGATTCAATCAATTTTGTTATGGGGCGATTTTATAATTTTTCTTTTAACTTGACCATGAGGAAAATGGAAATCTATAATATAGATTCAGAATAGAAAATAAATGAGCCTGGGGGTTAGACAATTAGATATGGAAATATCATTTTTCTTGCATCATTTTAATTCTTTATCACTGCAAATGATTTCACCAACTAAAATGACTAGAGACGTCAACTTTTGCAAGGTCATGCTCTATAAGTCTCTAACCTCTGAGCTACATGGCACTCCTTCAAAGATTCTTCCTCAATGCATGTACTAGACGGGTTCAGGAAAGTACCACTATGAGATGCATTCTAGCTCAGTGCGGGTTAGAACACAGTAAAGCAATTGACAGATCTTAGGTAGAATCATAAGCCTATTTTCTTTGCTCACTTTCATTAAATTAATTTATTTCTGATCAGTTCCCATATGTTTGGATTTAAAAGAATTAGGAATGCCTAATTTTGTTACAGTGGAACCTTTTTATACCAAACTTCATTATAACGAGGTACCTGATATAGCATGGCTTGTCCATTGCTTGTGAACACTACCAAGTAACATCCATGGTGATCTGTCATGCTCCTATAGTCCGAAGATCTGTAATTAAAGAATGCAAACACACACAGAGAAAGAATGTTAGACTATAGATAGCAATTGCACTTTCATTTATTGATTTTGGTATAACATATTCTCGAGTCCATGGAAAACAAAGTGGAGTATTTTTAGGGAACAGTCATGAATGAGTTAATATTAATAAAACTTTATAAACTTTAAAATAAATTGTCTTGACCTCAAAAAGCATGTAGAGTAATAAAAGTTATCAACAAAAATTACCAAAACATGCAAATAAATTGAATAAGGTGACAAATGATATTGAACACAATGAAGAAATTTGCTTGAATTATATAGCTTAAAGTTTAATCATTCATTGCCACAAACCAATAAATAAATTCACTGAGAAGTTGATCTCCGAGATAGTTAGGATGTATAATACCAATAAATAATGAATTCAAAATATGAAAAGAAAAACTTGAATGGCCTTAATTATTCCTCTTATCCAAATTAATACTTAATTATAAATAACGGGGGAAAAGCTAACCTATGAAAAAAAAAAACGAATCCTGCACCAAAAAAATGAGTGTGATGATTAAATTATAGTAGAAAGAATACCTGTGCCTGTGGATAGCTGACTAGCTGTGCATAGCGAGTAAAGAACCGGCAGATAAGTAATCCTGAAGTACCACTGTAACACCAGCCTATCACCAGTCGCCAGTCCTTGTTGAACCACATCCTCAAAATATTGCTATGAGATGAACAAAATATAACATTCATAAGAAAAAATATTCACTTAATTTCACTAACATGTTCTTGATGTGGAATGAAAATACTAGACCAAAATAGTAAAAAAAATACATCTGTTCAGAGAGTGCAAATTAGTAATTAGCTCCTGAAAACAGTGAAATGACAAACGAGCTCCTGTCTTTCTCAGTTAAAAAATGCAAAATTGATTGATTGACTTTAGGGTTTAAACTGATGATTAGGTACTACTACTAGTACTACATTTACTTTTCAGTCAAGAGCCAGTTAAGTAAACGTAAAAAAAAAATCCTTGAAAAGAAGTTTTTTTTATTACTTAGACATTTCTTGGTCCATCATTTTGTATTGTCATCAATGATTTAGAATGGGCTACAAACGATACATCCTAAACGTGCAATCAGAGTCAGGGGTTTGAACAAAAACATCAGATAAAAATGTGAATTAATGCTTTCCAGTCTGGGGCTGGCATGTGTTTGCAGGACAAATTGAATGTCAGTGCAGTGGCTGGAAGAAAACAATTAGCCAGGCCTAGGGTCAGGTCTCTCACTCTCGGAATCTTCTTGTTTTTATTTAAATTTAACAATACATTATTATTAACCAGGGCCAGGCAGGAGTCAGGACCGCAATAAAAAAATCAATGATTAATAAATCATTGAAACTAAGATGCTACTACAGCTAGGACAAGTCAACTGATCTCTCTAAATCTAATGTGATTAAACATTACCGGTTCTTGGATTATCTAAGGTAGATGGCAACCATCGTTTTAAGGCCGAGTATATTATTAGTCCAGATTGCCGAGACGGCCAGAGAAGCCGAGTGTGAGAGAGGGACACCTTAGGCTTAGCCTAGCTCGCCTGCCGACAAGACCGGCGTGGCTCACTTCTAGTTCTAGCCCACCGGCACCGGCAAAGGCAAAGCCGCGCCGGTGAAGTTACCGACTTTTACTTTAGAAGTTCAGCACTTGCCATGTCTTTGTTGCCATCCATTATTCAGTCTTAGAGTTAGATCGATCGACAAAATGAAATCGTTTTCATTGCCTATTTTACTGGTTATTTTAGTAATAGAATGGCCGACAGTAAGAGACTGAAATTAAATGTTAAAAGATGCCACAAAAACAAAAGATTTGTCGATCTATTCCAGCCGCGCCCCGCCCTCAGACAGTTCCACTTCAAAATTATTCTTTCAAATTAATAGGCCTAATGAAAATGAATTCACCCAAACCTAGTTTCAAGTATTATTTCAATCAAATTGTCGACATGATGACAGTAGACACAATCTATAAAATAAGGTATTACAGCATTTTAAAATAAAATCGACTTACTATTTTGTGAAAGTTGGATTCCGCGTTCAACAGCTGTACGTTGTCGTCTGCTATTTTAAAAGGCTCAGTCACTATTGTGATTTGTACACACAGTTGAAATGCCAAATATGTGTAATAACTTAGGAAATGCCGTGTAACTTCTTTTATTAAAAAAAATAATTTGAATGACCAATTTTGGTTACATTTCACATATCTGATGAAATGTCCAGACAAAATTATATGTTCAGTGTCAATCTGTACAAAATCGGACTTCTGGTGGTGTTTATACTGAATCTACAATCTACGGAAAAACGTTACTGTCAACTGGGGCGCCCTTCAAGTGGTCACAAAAAATAATTCGAGTTGACCTTCCTCGAGGCAACACGCAAGTGTTATACGCCCTCAACGTTCGTTGGTATACAGTAATAGTATTCTAATTAAACTTTATTTTGCTGACGCCTCTATTGTTTCAGTCAAGGAAGTCTGCCTGGTCCTCAGAAATAATTTTGGTAAGCTCCTCTTTTCGGGTAAAGTGCTCATTATTAGTCATTTGTGTATGTTATTGGTTTAAAATTCTATTTGTATATTTTGTGAAAAATGACCTTAGCATTTTTTCAGAGCAATATTTCAGTATGAGAACCAGAACTGACAAATATAGCCATTTTTGTCGTAGGCGTTGTCATTTTTCGAGTAAAATAGACATTCACTTCAGTCCCACCCATCCGGTTTCATGTGCCTTTGATTTTGTTCATTTTAGTGAGTGAGCTCGATCGATCGAATGGTCCGTTTCTCTTGCCTTTGTTTTGTGATTTCCTCTGTCACATGAACGCTTTAGTGTAGATATAGATCTGATGTTTGCATTTGTTAAATTTTGTAGAAGAAAGTATAATTTTTATTAAACAATCACAGACAGAGTACAGACACAGTCTAACAATAACATTAACACTAACAGTACTCAGTACAGTGTCAGTAGGGAGACAACAGAATACCGCAATCACGCATTTGTATCTGCTAACACGCAAAATTTTGCTACGAAAAACCTTCGGTAAAATTATATTTTTCAATATTTTACCATGAAATTGGTATCCTCTTGAAGCTTAATCCTTCCTTGATCTGGATATGCACTTAGTTCCTAAATCGATGTTTTAACACCCCAAAATTAGCAAAAAAACAATCTGAATGCGCAGTGAGTTAGGAGACTTCGCGGTAGTCGCGTAGCGAGTGCACTTGAAGACTCCATTTTGCTTCCACAGTGCATAATTTTCCCAAATTCCATGCCAGAGTAGGGTTCGTAAACTCCTCTACGTTGAATTTGAGGCCATTTTCTTGTAGAGCAGAATCTGATCTTTCGAATGACACCAAATTCCAAAATTTTTTGGAATTTTCACCTTGAAATTTGATTTTTTGAAGGATTGTTTTGCTGACATTTTTGCATCGATTTTCGGCACAAAAATTTGACGAAAAATCGTTTAAAACTGAGGAAGGAATCTGAAAAAGGTATGGAAAAGTAGTATTTTATGAAAGTGTGTTGATTTCTCTACACATTGAAATACATTACTATGGGAAGGGTAATAGCGCTAAGCTGCGATCATCAAAGTTAACAAATTGCCCACGTACTGATTTTGATATTTTTAGCCTTGTTGAGGCATGCGTTTTCTATTAATAGCGCTGGGGCACGCGCAGAGCATAGTTACTGTCCAACGCCTGAAACTGGCAGAACCAAACTTTTACTTCTACCTCTAAAATTGAATATCTCCACTAATATTGAAGCTAATAAGTTGAATAAAGCACCATTATTTTTCTCACTTACAAGCTTTCCAATGATATTAGTTTGTTGAGGTTCCATAAAAAAAATCCAAATATCACCGAACTCACTAATAACAGTTGAGTTAATCAAAACTTTCATTGTCAATTAAATGCGTCCTATCAGGACCATTTACAATACATTGTAGATGTGTCAGGACCATTAACAAAACATTGCAGATGTGATAAATGTTGCGATGTAACAATGCAAATGCTCCCTGCGTATGCCATGGCCAAAAATGCCAATGAGTTTGACCATGTAAATTGATAATCTAAACTAAGCCTAAGGTCTAAAGGACTAAACGTAACAGAGCAAGTCTAGTGGCACAAAACTCCAGACTTGGGGAGAAAGAGGTAAGAGTTCCTTTTGCACCCCCCCATAAAATTGAAAAAAAAGTGGGTATGACTTAGATGATATGGACTAATAATAATATGGCATATAGAACATGAGAAAATAACTGAAATTTATAACGCAATTTTTATAACATTTTTAGAAAATGTTCATGATAGGGTAGCAGACCTTAGTGTCCTGGCTCCCCAGTGTCCTAGGACCAGTGTGCTAGGACATTGGGTCCGCATACTGTTAATATTGTACATTTACAATTTTATTTCAAGTTATTTTTCTCATGTTCTATATACCCATACTATTAACTTTAGATATCAACCTGTCATACCCCACTTTCTTGCAGACCCCAGTGTCCTAGGTTCACGCGGACCCCAGTGTCCTAGGGTTAGAGTAAGGGTTATGGTAGTAACGTAGACCCGGTGTCCTAGGGTACCGCTGACCCCGGTGTCCTAGGGTACCGCGGACCCCACGGTGTCCTAGGGTAACGCCGGACCCCGGTAGTCCTAGGGTTACGTGGGACCCCGGTGTCCCTAGGTACGCGGACCCCGGTGTCCTAGGGTAACGCGGACCCCGTGTCCTAGGGTACGTGGACCCCGGTGGTCCTAGGGTAACGCGGACCCCGGTGTCCTAGGGTTACGTGGACCCCGGTGTCTAGGGTAACGCGGACCCCAGGTGTCCCTAGGGTTACCGTGGACACCTGGTGTCCTAGAGTAACGCGGACCCCGGGGTGTCCTAGGGTAACGCGGACCCCGGTGTCCTAGGGTTTCGTGGACCCCGGTGTCCTAGGTAACGCGGACACCGGTGTCCTAGGGTTACTGTGGGACCCCGGTGTCCTAGGGAATGCGGACCCCGGTGTCCTAGGGTTACGTGGACCCACGGTGTCCTAGGGGTAACGCGGACACCGGTGTCCCTAGGGTGACGCGGACCCCGGTGTCCTATGGGTAACGTGGACCCCGGTGTCCTAAGGTAACGGCGACCCCCGGTGTCCTAGGTTAGCGCGGGACCCCGGTCAGGTGGTAGACCATTAATTTAAAGTATAAAAATCAATAGTATTCTTTACCTATTTTCTTGTTTGTACTTGTAGATATCAGCAGCATCCCTGCATGAATGCTTCAAACAAGTCCATTTCTTGTGTCCTTGTCCAACTTGTAAATTTAATTGAACAAAATCTACAGTGTGAAGGCGTGTCGGAAGATCTCGCACAGAGGCAGGTTTCAGTGCAATAGAAGACATGTAAACAAAAACCAAAAACCAAGTATTACTTCGCAAAGGAACTTGGTTTGAGATAGTAATGTGTCACTTCGCAAAATTTTATTAATTGTTTACTTGTTATTCATAAAATGCAATATAAACAAACTCTGTATGAAACCAGTATTTCCTTCAGCTGAAGTGACTGATAATGACAACGTTCTCAACAACATCCAAGGAGACATAGCGGATATTTTTCATATTGTCGTGAAGTTAGTCAGTGGTCGCTGGAGGACAAAACTGCACACCAAACAATCCATTGGAGCCTTGGATTAAACAGTAGGAAATAGACGAGTCTAAGTTTGGCAAAACAAATACAATCTACTGAAGATTTATTGAGGACAGTGGGTGTTTGGTGGGTATGCCGAGTCGGATTCCCAATATTCACCGTAGAATCTCGTTGGCAAGTTTTAAGGCAAGTCTATACCAAGTTTAATCCGTGTTTTTTCCCTTTTCTGCCACGATGAAGTGATGACGAAGCTGTTCACTCTCCAACATCTTGCAGCGAAAAGAACCGCGCGCGCATGATGGCTGGGCGCGCGCTATACATAAATGCATGCAAAACGGAACGCACGTGTACACTATTGT